>JAXBDA010001906.1:0-48565 GCA_036023075.1 Gaultheria prostrata | reverse complement strand
TTCAAGTGTAGCTACTTTTTGTTTGGCATTTCAATGAACTTTTGGGGAATTAATTGTAAATGAAATTATATGTTATTAACATATATCTACTTTAGTTATTCTCTATTTCGCATTTTAGTATTTTTTTTTGTTCTATTATTCTGTTTTAAGAATTTGACCTCACTGACATTTAGTTTTGGCTCCGCCCCTGTATATAGAGCGAGAGAGAGAGAGAGATAGAGAAAGAGATGAGACTTGAGAGAGAGATGAGAGACTTGAGAGAGAGTTAGGAAGAAAAGGAAAAAATAAATACCTTTAAGAGCAATTTTTTATTCTAAATATTGATAGTGCCACAGTACAGTAAGGGTGCCACGCCACTGTTCCCTTAAACTGGAATGCTATAATCAGAAAGTTAAATTTTCGAACCTCAGGAGTAGTGTGTAGTGTGTACGAGCACACTACAATTTTTCGGGATTTCCCACATATTTCTCCATTTAGACAGTACTTTCTAATATTATATGTCACTTGTTATTATACATACATACATACATGCATACATACATATGGTTCAATATGTATATATATATGCATCTATATGTGCATATGTATGCAGATTCTGCTCAGATAATTAAAACAACAGCCTCTCATATAGTACTACAGTAGCTTTTTTGCATGAAAAAAACACAATATATAAAGCCTATCTAAACAACATACCATACCCTAGTACGAAAGAAACACCAAAAATGTTTTGGTACACTAAATTAAAAAGTGAATACTAAATTAGGCGAGATTGGTTTAGAAAGAAGTAAATTTCATTTTTGCACCAAATAAACGAGGGAATAAAAAAATAAAAAAGCAGTAGTTATATATCATTAAATAATAATACTGTAGAAGTAAAATCTGAAAACAAACAATAATAAGAGAGTAAATTAAAATGGGGATTAAAAGAACTAACCAGGAATCGGTGGCGTACTCGAAGAGCTTTCCTTTGGTTGAGAAGATCATGAGTGCCACTTCCGCGTCGCAAAGCACCGAGATCTCGTGCGCTTTCTTCAGCAACCCTGACCTCCGCTTCGAGAAAGTCACCTGCCGATTTATCTTGTTCTCTATCCTCTTCAGCTGCACTCTTCCCCGACCCATTCTCTCTCTCTCTCTCTCTCTCTCTCTCTCTTCTTCTTCTTTTTGTTTTTCTGGGATCTCCGAACACTCGGGAGACTTTTATTATCTACTACCTTCTCTAAGTCAAGGTGAGAGAGAGAAAGTCTTAGAGAGAGACGCAGTAATGCTATTATGGTAATGGAAGGCAGAATTGGTGTTTCTGTCTGTCTCTCTCCTTCTCTATCTATATACTGTATCTGAATTGGTGTTGTTGGCTCAGTTTTATGGAGTTTGTGTGAGCGAGGGAATAATAGTAGGCTGGAGAGTCTATAACTCTATATAGTTTCAGATTTGAGGCGATAAGCGGTATTGGAAAACCGTCGTGGTTTCGTCAAAGGCGTTGTCGAGTCTTGATTGGTGGACGGCCTCTGTTGGTGGATTTAAAGGCGCGTGCGACCACATTCTTTTGTTTTTAGTATGTGAGCAGTACATAGTGGTGGGTCCCGCAGAAGTTGACGTCACATTGAGAAGTAAATAATGAGAAATCATTTTCATATCCCTTTTATCCCGAAACACTCCAGTTTTTTCTCTTTATTCACTTGAAATTATCAAATTGTCATTCATATGGAAAAAGTGATTCATGAGATATAGATAATTTAGTAACGTCAAAATAAATAAAGACAAAAAAAGAATTTTTGGAAATAAAAGAGGGGTGTGAAAATCATTATCCTAATAATGCTGCCCAATACGTCCTTGATCCTTGATGCCGCGTCCATCACTGCTCGCAATCCAGTTTTTATTGTGTGTCTAGTGTCCGGTTTATGGAGTTGTTGTTTTTTTTTTATCAAAGGTTTATGGCGTTGTTGGCCCTTAGCTTTACAATAATTATCAAAATTATTCATTTTGTGAAACTCGTCAAATAGTATGAGTACGTAAAAAAATTTAGCTTATCAAATATCCATGGCTATATGAACAAAAAATAGATTTGTGCTAAGAAAAATGAAAAATATAAATATAATTTTTCCTTGAACAATTAAAGATGATTCGAAATCTCTTCAAAGACTCAAACCCCAAACATCTCACTTGAAAGCCATAGGATTACCAGATGAGCTAAGAGTCACGTTTAAATTCATTTTGTTCTTATAGCTATCTACGATCAATCAAGTTACTAATTTTTTTAATACTCCACAGGGGTAAATACTATTTGGCGAGCTCTATAAAATACTCCCTCCGTCCCTTTTTAAATGATCCATATGGGAATACGTGTAATTTCAAACCCCTAAAAACATATTTCTCTATAAAATCTTTTAATTTTTTTAATACCAAATTAAAGTGCTCATTGAGTACTTTAATTTGGTGCACAAAAAAATTAAACATTTTCTACGAAGGTGCCTTTTTTAACGTCCACAAAAATACACATTTTTCAAACGGATCACTTAAAAAGGGACGGAGGGAGTAAACGATTCCAATCACTGCTATAGGAAAGGTGGAGGCTCAAACTGGACCAGACTGGCTACAATGAAACCCGGATGGGAGCTTGATCCCTATCACTGACATATTGTGTCACCCAATTCCAATTAATTATTGCAAATTAGAGAAATCTTTATTTTTTTTATCCCGTTTTATTTTTTTCAGGAAAAGGATGTCCTTTTATACATATAAAAAGGGAAAAAAAAAAGAAGGATAAACCTATGGGTACAGACCCATAGGTATAAAAAAATGTACAGAGGTGTTCAGAGACCCACTTTTGCGTTCCAAACGGAAGATCCGAACCGTTCATTGATCTTAAAATAATTTCTGAGGGGCCTCCGCTAGAAATCAGCTCGATCCGACGTTTTTAAGTGGTCGATCAAAAATCCATTGGATAGAGCTGATTTCTAGCAGGGCCGCTCGGAAAATTATTTTAAGATCAATGAACGGTTCGGATCTTCCGTTTGAGACCCATAAATGGGTCCCCGAACAGCTCTGTACATTTTCTGTACATAGGCATTCTCTACGCCTAGCAAAGTCCAAAAAAAAAAGAAAAAAAAAAGGAGGATGTCGATCAGGAGAATGTCCGGAACTTTCTATTTTTGGTTTCCTTTTCAAGTAAATATGCTAATATCATCTTCATCTCATCATGTAATAAAGAAGCATTATAGAGTACGGAGTATATCGAAATCGGTACAAGTTCTTTCTACCTTTTCTTCTTTTTTTGGGTTGGAATCTTTTTAGTTTTTAGGCAGTAACTTCTTAATTTACGCCTGGATTTTATCTCGAGTTGTGAGACTGAAATATCAAATTCGCAAATCAAATGTCAAACACGTGTTTAATAGGATTTTTAATCGGAAAATCCTATGGGTACAACACTTTTATGTACACCAAATGTACACAACTTCTGTGGATCCATTTTGGGATCCCACACAAATTATCAGAGCCGCTCAATATTCTTAAAACACCTTTTTAAAGGCCACTGTAAAAAATTAACTCATTTTAATATTGGTTAGTTTTGGTCCATTTATCTTTTATCTTTTATTAAATGGTACAAGTGTTAATGCATTTATCTTCTTCTTCTTCTTTTTTCTATTTAACAGCACCATAGCTTGATCAATATGAATCAAATAACACAAAATCTCAAAGTTTAACATTAACAAAAACAGATTGGCCATTATCATTTGCCTTATTTCTTTACAGATTCTTTACAAATCAACTTCTTTTTTCACACCTACCGTTACTCGATGTTTGGCCTACCTTTGTTTGGAACTATAAAAAAGCGGTAATCTACTAATCTCATATAAAAACGTCTAAATTAATCAATCAAATAATCCTGTACAATAAATATTTATTGGTTTTGGCATTATCATTTGCCTTATTTCTTTACAGATTCTTTACAATGACTACTTTTTCCATTGACTGTCTAAGATCATCATGAGGAATGCTGGTTAATTATCAGGTTGGCGAATTCTTTAAAATTTACATGTTTATCGTCCTTATTATTATTGTTTTTTCAAATGCAAAGAGCTTGGATATCAAGCATGGATTTGAATGTACTCCCATTCTCATTGGTCATTGCCCAGAAACAATTCTTTTCATAAAATGGAAATCAATTTCCCAACAGGCACAGAACAAAAGCTTTGTCTTATCTTTTCAATTGGGTCACATTTATCATAGAAGACATAGAATCACAAAAGAGGGAGTTGAGGACAGAACTGGTAAAAAAGTGTGGGCCTCATTTTCTTTCCTTAATTTGCATGCTTTGATTGGAAGCTTTCTCGTGTGGACCTTGGCCCAGCTCCTCCAGCCCAAGTTGCATAGAAATGTTATGTTAGGTGTTGGTTGGCCTTACTATTTAGACATTATTTCGACAGGCTGATTGGCCTAATCAGGAAAAAAGATACTGACAAAACATAGGTGTCATAGTTGTCCAAACATGGAAGGGACATGTCTTTCATGTCATCACGTTTCCAATCACATTACTCATTCTGTCATGTTGTCATCACGTTTCCCCCACTGTGATTTCAATATTTTCTCATTTGTCGGGATTTTTAATTTGTATTCTATATTTATGGAGTATTTAGGAAATTGATAATGACACTCCACTTTTCTCTATTGGCACTCATTTTTGTCTTCATTAGGTAAAATTATCCTTGCACTTTATGAATAAAGATAAAAAAGGGAGTGTCAATAAAAAAAAATGGAGTGCCAATAACAATTACCTATATTTATTACATTGGTATCAGTAATAAGAATGGAGACTCACTTAGGTTATGGATGTTTGGGAGTCTCCTATTTTAACTTTTTGCATTTTACTTTTTATAGTTTTGTTTTTTTAGATTATGGCCAGTGTTGACACCGGATTTTGCCCCACGCCAATTTCTTCAAATCAAGTTAATGACGTCGACGTTCCCAAAGGAGAGACGCCCGGCCATCAGAAATCAGAAACAACTTTACCGTGTAGAACACGCAATTCCCAGTAAAGGTAAACTGGCACGCTTGGATGACAAGCATGCCATTTTAGGAGGCTGTAGCCCTCCCTCTCATACATCTGACAGAAATCAGCTCCCGGAAGCTTGTTTCTGAGCCTACCGGCCAACTATATCACTAGGACATCCAATCGAGCATCAGACTGTTGGATGTACCCGTCTCAGCATTACAAAGTGACTGGTTCAAGTCGCGTCAAGATCGGACGACGATTGACCGTTGAACCATCACTCCTCCTGTGCCTTTACCCGGTAGAAACTGACGAACAGGGCCAGAAGATCCAGGTTTTATCTGTACGACTCCAAATCTCATCAAACTTCATATTTAAGCTTGACGTGATGAAAGTAAGTCTCACGTCAAGTATAGGGCGATTCCGAGCCCGTTTGATATTTCTGGGGACACCGCGCTTCCCGAGACGGCCGATTCCATAATCATGGACATCGGGACCCAATTTCAAGATCAACACCATTGATAATTCATTTCTAACCATTCTGAAGTTTTATCACGCCCTCAATTTCACAAGATAATTCAATATAAATCCACATGGACGGTCAACTAAGCCCACGATTCAAGTCCAAAGTCAACGATCAACTCGTTAGTCTAAGTCAACCTATTACAATTCAATGGGCCTACCGTACCCCCAAATATTAATACATCAGTCTTTGAAATGATTACATGTTTAACACCAAGGGATAATTCATATTATTACAATGTTCTTTTGTCAAAATTATAAATCTCAAAATAAAGGTGTAGCTCCTTCAATGCTTTTTTCAAACATGCATGCACATATCAAGCAACCATCCTCATGCTCCAAGCTCGGTACCTGAAATTGTTAGGGTGAGCTCAGTAGCCCAGTAGGAAAACGCCTACCAATTCTAAATGTAAGAGAGATGCATATGAGGCATACACAAAGAAATTTACACGAGACATAGTTTTGAGAAATTCCATATAGGTTCAAGACACATAATTATATTTAAAATAAAATAAAAACCCTAAGTTACACCAACGGTCGTACCACCGTATCCTACACATACTCGACCCGTACCCAACACATCACATAGGCCTAAACACACCTGACACGTCTCATAAGCTCAAAACATTCATATAGCATAGATAAGGAGATTCAATCCCCTGACAAGACTAGGGAATTCATAAATAAGTACAAAGAATGATAGTATGTGCCAGAAAGACCAACCCAAGTCAACAACTTCACCGTTATCGCCATACGTACCCAACACATCTCTCATATACAAAACATCCACATCATTTACATTATTCATTTGAATCATTCTTTATACCCCTGGCATACCATAAAGGCCCTGTGTCACTCCGGGCATATACCCTTTCAGGCCCCATGTCAATCTTTTCATCCATTTATATCATTTCATGCTCATTCTCATCAATTAAGTGTCCATGCAATAACTCATCTCAAATCAACGCTCGAAAATCCTAGTTCGCTCGATAACCGTCACCTTGCGTCATTAAGTGTCAACACGTCACTTGAACCCCAAAGGAACTAAAGGACTTAACAAAAATATCTCATGATGTTCACAGTAGGTATCTCGAAGTGTCTCAAGTCATTAGGAACAAGTATAACACGTACATTGCTCGAACGAAGGCCGAAAGGGGTCAATATAGGCCGAAATTGGCCAAAAGAGGAAGTGGATCGATCTACAGGCAGAATTGGATCGATCCAAAGTCGTATGTTCCCAAAAATGCACAAGTGGATTGATCCAAAGGCAGGGATGGATCGATCCAAGTAGGTTTCGAGCGATTTTTGACACAGTTCAAGGGAATCTTAATGGGTTTTGATCCAAGGGTTTTGTGGGGACTTTGGTGAGCAAGTTAGACCATAAACTTGGGATTCAACACATCAACAACACAATGTTTGATCATATAGTTTGATTCACTAATTTCCTCAACTCAAGGGAAAGAAAAACAAGGCACAAATTGGGAATAAGCTACTAGAGAGCAAAACATCAACTTAACCATTAAGGAGATTCATAAGGGAACATGACAACACCATGTGGTTACTTTAAATATGATTAAAATTGAGCTTTTTAAAGAGTTTAACAAAATCACATAGTAGATAATCAAGTTGAGAGCTATACACACATATACACTACTCAAACAGTTAGAATAAGTAGAAATTCCCCTACCTCCAAGCAAATCAAGTTGCAAATCAACTAGCAAGCAAAACCCTAGCTTTTCCTCAAGCCCCAACCGGATTTCAAGCTTCCGGGAGTGAAGTTGACGTGCACCAAGCTTCCCCACATGTAGAGGGTCGAATTTTAGTGAAGGGTGTGAAGGGATTTGATGGGAGAGGTGTAGATCTTGGAGGAAAGTTGAAGAAGATGAAGATGAAGATGAAGATGAAGATGGAGAGAGAGATAGGGCCGGTCAGATTTTTTTTTGGGGAGGGGGAGTGTGTGTCTCTCTCTCCCTTATAGCCACACATACACACACATATAGGATAATCACACCCCAAGCCCACAAGTCACTTGTGTAATGCAATTTAGCCCCAACCAACTCACACACCAAATTAATCTAACACTTCAACACATTTAAACATTTTACACAATTCCTTACATTTCCCCAATGTTATTTACAGAAAATAAATAAAATTTTATGGGTCTTTACATTGCTCCCTGTAAAAATTCAGGTCAATCAGACTTCGTTTGCCCATTCGATCGCTTACAACACTCCAATTCAATCGAAAGCCGGGCGATCACATTTCTCTATCTTTAGAGCATAATTTGGGAAAACGGGCATCGCCATGATGCTTAGAACACCTCAAAACCCTAGGAATACTTCCCTGGACGTCGTTGGATCAAAGAACTACACGCGAGTACGGGCGAGCCGGGACTGCACTGCACGAAGCGGTGGAGCGGTGCAAGCCCCTAGGCGCCCAAAGAATGGGCGCCTATTTCAAGACAGCCAATGGCTGCCCTCCACTTGCACTAGGTGCCCAAAGTATGGGCTCCTCCCTCCCATACAAATATGAGAAGCCATTTCAAGCTTCAAGGACCTCCTCCAACCCCCTGAGTTTCGCGTTGAATTTCTCTGGTCACATTGGACCGCTATTGAGAATTCTTCAGCCCTCTGGGTGAGCAGGGTTGAGAGTTTAGCTTAGGGGGTAGCTCTGCCGGGTTTCTCAGAAAGGAACCTAGGTAGTCAGAGTTGCGCCGAAGCTCTGCCGGATTCCCCAGGTGGAATCTCGGGATATAAATACTACGCGGAAGCTCTGCCGGTTTTTCTCCGAGAAGAACTACTGGTAGTCAGGGCTTAGCGGTAGCTCTGTCCGAGTTCCGACTCCAGATCCACCAATCCTGTCGTTACATTGCCCGATTTTTGGCTCCAAATCAACCAGTTTCTACCGGAGGCTATAGCCGATTTTCCGAGCGACTTTCCACATCCGTTTCTCTACCCAGAGTTCGAACCGAGAGTACAATGTCCAGCATGCCAAGGAGTCGTAGGGTCCATCTTGACTTTGTTCCGGATCCACAATCAGCTTCTCCCCAAAATACCCCTGTGTCAATACCAGGGTAAGCTCCATCCCCAAATTACCCAAATACCCCTGTGTTGCCCCCAGGGTCAGTTCCATGTTTGAACTACCGAAAAAGCCTTCCACTATGCCTAGAGTCAGTCCAGCCTACGGATTTGACTCGGGAACTACCCGGGGCCCGCCGACATTCATCCGAACTCCCTAGACCAGTTTTTACTAATTTTTACCAAAATACCCCTCGAACCTCGAAAACCTATTTTCGATATACAAATCATACCGGGGATGACCCGGGACTCGCCCGGGACCATTTTTCAATCCCGGGCGGCAAAATTCAACTTTTCACTATAAAGTCAACTGAGTCAACTTTTCCCGCCGTCGGCCCTTAACGGGTCCGGACGAGATTTTCACAACTTTTCACTATAAAACTATTGTATTTTTTGTAATCATTTTCGCTCTTCAAAACCGTACCGGATATATCCTGGGGCCAGCCATCGGCCCTTAACGGGTCCGGACGAGAATTTTACAACTTTTCTTACAGACGTGTAAACTGCGTTCCGAACCTATTTTCGGCCATGTAGCCTCCTAAATAACATCCCGGGACCCTCATTGACTGTCGGCACCTCCGGAAACCCATTTTTCAATACTTTCCCCACCGAGTCGTGTAGTCAGTTCCGACCCATCTCGAGTCTCGGAATCTTCTGGAGATGTCCCGAAGTTTTCGCATTATTATACCCCCTCCTTTTGTCACCGCCGAAGTCTGATGATGTCCTCCGTGTACTGTAGAAACGTCTCCATTTCCCGCTGGTGCGAATCCCCAGCGATTGTTAACTTCTCTAGAACTTCAGCTATTTGTTGGAACTACGTGAGACCTGATTTCTCCTGAGGCCGGAGAATACATAGGCAGCCGGATGACGGCTCGGTCCCAAACAAAACCTTTTTACTCTTTTGAACTACGTGATGGCCTGATTCTCCTAAGACCGGAGATACGTAGGCAGCCCTAAGACCGGGCTTGGTCCAAATCTTATTTTTGTACTCATTCCCCCTTCAGTCGAAAAGTCTCATGCATTGGAATAAAATTCATTTTCAGACAGATTATCTCTTTTCATTGTATGTATGTATGTTGTCACAAGTTTCCATTTGCTCATGTTGAAAAAGTTTGTTCCGAGTGCCGAAAGGGCGGGGTAGGGTGCTCCGGCTTCCCTACACGTAACGGTGAATTACCGAACCTTTTCTTTTATAAAATCGCAGACCAAACAAAAACCGAGTCTCTTTTATCAAGCAAAACCGGGTCTTCAGACCTGAGACATTTCTATCAAACAAAACCGGGTCCTTGAACCCGAGGCATTGCCAATAACAACATTTTCGATGGTCACTTGGCACTCCAAGAATTATGTCAAGTGGCGACTCTGAGTTATTTTCATAAATAATAAATATGGCTCAGTCACAGCTATAAAACCCGTGCTTTTACAAAACCACGTCGCTTTGAATATCACTTGGATCAATCGGCCATCGCATCGCACATATTGGGCGGGCGGTCAAAATCCCTGGTGCGACAGCCAGAATGCATATGAATTTGTTGAGTGTTCGAAAAAATATGTGCAGAATGTATTTTGCAATAAGAGTTGTGTTTGAGATATGCAGAATACATTATGACAATGAGCGTGAAATCGGTCCGGTTTCGGTCGGTTCGGGGTGATTCTCACTTGGACCGATTCGGATCCCGACCGATTTAAAGAAGGGACCGATCTCCGTTTAGGGTGTCTCGGTTCAGTATGGGATTTTGGGGATATCAATTTTTTCGGTCTGGGCCACGGGCCTATTAAAAAAAATTCTTTTAGGCCAAACCTACCACTTGTGAAATATTTTGGGTCAAACCCAACATGGGCCTATTAAAATATTTTCCTTTGGGCCATATCCATATCTGCCATTGCCATTTTTGTTCATCCATTAGGAAAACAATTCACCACACATCCAATAGTCACAAAAACAAAAAAATTAAGAACATCCAGTCACACATCCAAAACCCAGATTCATCACACATCCAGATTCCTAGCTACTACCTCATATGGGCCAAAAATCCCTTCAAAGTTTACCTCACAAATCCCTTCAAAGTTCACCTCACAAATCCCATACATATTACAAATCCTAAACATAATATGATATTACATGCCGACAAGGTAATAAATTAAGAACATTAAGAACAAAAAATCAAAATGCAAGCAGTGAAGCATTTTCCAGCAGTCCAGCATTTTCCACCAATTGCAACCAACCATACAAGCAGTCCACCAATTCCGAAATAACACAAATGCAGAATTAATTTAATATATTGTCGTATTAAGTTTTGAAATACAACTACAACTATAATCCTCAAACCAAATCAAAATTGTGTCCACTGGAAAGTAATAGTCTATAAAAACTACATTACAATTACACTAGTCGTTGTTAGCTTATCACATTGTTTCTTAATTTTGCATAGTACATGATTCCATTTTGCAGTAAACCGTGATAGAGGAGGGAAAAAGGTTCGCAGTAAACTGTGATAGTGAATCATAATAATCAACTTCTTTAAATGGGGATGACAAAATTCTGGTGTTAAAGACTATCAGAAACAGTGACAAATTTACACCATGAGTATGGATTCTATGGAACCATTAACAGACCATCAAAGACTTCTTTTTGTTGCATCAATGGCCCCGTACAATTGAATAACTGCAAGCTTATATGATTTCATCGTTCTAGCACTAACCATTATATTGAACATTTGTCAACTTCTACTTGGCTTTTCTCATTAGGTACAGGTACAACATACTGGGAAAAATAGCTTCAAACCTCCACTAATTGAACTGCTACATCATTCACATACTCCGACCGAATTAAAGTAACGAGGCAAAAAAGGGAAACAGAATACAAAACAAAAAACATGTCAAGACACAAAAAGCATGCTAGTCTGTAAGGAGCAAATTTGGAACAAAATGGCACGTACAACTTAATCTTATCCCAATCCGTTGGAGTTGGATGGCCAACATTTCCTTTACTCCTCCCCCCCCCCCCCCCCTCTGTCTATCTGTTTCTCTCTCTCTCTCTTCAATCATTCCACTATCAACCGGAAAGTCACAATACACGAAATCATCGAATTCCTCATCAAGTTCCTCCCCTCTCACATTTAACTTGAAGGCCGTGTCATCACATAATCGATCAAAAGCCTTTTGATAAATTAGAGTCCTATCCAACACGAAATATGTATAGTTCCACCGAGTAGGCATTATCAACCGTCATGGTTAAAAACTTATCAATCCCCCAATCCAACAACTTGGTCTCAATTATTCTACCAAGAGTGTCACCCTTATGGTTAGGAACAACACAAAAATTGAGAATTTTCTTCTGGTATTTCCAATTCTCATCAATGAAATGACTGGTAAGACACATGTAATTCAAGTTTTGGACCGAAGTCCAAGTGTCCGTAGTGAGACACAACCTTTGACTTTTAAATTTTTTCTTCAAAGATTTTCTCTCCTCATGGTATATGCACATACATTGCTTGGCAACCGTAATCTTACTCGGAATCTTGACCCACTAAGGTTGAACATGCATAAATTTTTTGAATCCTTCACCCTCAGCAAATGCAAAATGGCAACTCATCAATTATTATCATCTCTGCTAGGGCCCTCTTACATGCCTCAACACTGAAGGTGATAGGTACAAGGGTTGCACTTGTTTCACCGTTATCTTGTTCTACTTTTTCAAAACTAAGGAGCTTTTGTCTAGAACTTGTAAATCTCTTGCTTTGGGGATATAGGGTACACCAATTTGTTAAACGATGACTCATTGATTTTGTACCATTGTTCTTCGAATGACATGCATAAGATACCTGACACCAATTGCAAGCAACCCTAGGTTTTGGATGACCTTCTAGCGTAATAACTCTAAATTGTTTCCAGCAATGAGCCCTCTTATTAGCGACTGGACCATCACCACCTTTTTTAGTCTCACTTTTTGTTTTCCCAGGCACTTGATCATCATTTTCCAAATCAAGATCAACATCATTAGGTACATCAAACTCATCAACTTCATCCATAATGTCATCCATATCAAGATCATCATTTTCATTATCAATCTAAAAAAATGGAAAGTCGAATTCCACATTACATACTGTTAATCTAAAAAAAATCATAGAGGAAATAAAATGAATACCTCGAGGGCAAACATTTCAATTCAGCACAAAGAAATAAAAGCAAAATCAATTTCTTCAGTCTGCAAAAAGATCAACACACAGATTGTTAAACTTCTTAAATCAGCAAAGCTGTGTTCAAGTCATGGAAGGAGGAAATAGTATAGCAATTAGCAAACGATGGGAGAGAGTACAAATACAATAAATTCTTAAACTTCTTAAGGGTTTGCCACCAACAAATACAAGATGACTAATTTTTTAGAAAACGAGTGCAAGCTGACTATTTTTCTAGAAATACAAGCTGACTAATACAAATACAACAAATTGATAATACAAACACACCATTTGTTAAACAATTTGATAATAAAAGTTGACTCATTTGCCTTCCCTTTGTTAAATTACCCAACAAATTGATAATACAGACACACCCTAAGGCCAACAAATACAAGCTGGCAAATACGAGAGAGAGAGAGAGAGAGAGAGAGAGAGAGAGAGAGAGAGAGAGAGAGACCTTTGTGATGTGGTGACCTGTTGCGATGGGATCGTCGATTCATCGAACGGTTGCCTGCCTAACCAGGACGGTGGTGAACGGGTGGACTGGGTGTATTTGGAGGTGGGGGGAGATGAGATTTGTGTGTGTTAGAGAGAGAGAGACAGAGATGTCGTCGACTTGTCATTGTTGTGAGAGGAGAAGAGAGAGGAGACGATTGTTCACTGCTGTTGGATCTGGAAGCCAGGAAGTGGATGAGAGACTGAGAGTAAAGTTAGGGTTAGGGTTTGGCTTACATATTGTATAGATGGATGGTGTAGCTCAAAACCCTACGTAGTATGGACGGTCTAGATTAAAAATCCCGAGTTTTATTAGGTATACGTAATCGGTTCGGTTAGGTCAAATTTCAGTTTCGTCTTTTGGTTCCATCTCATTTCGGTTCGGTTTGACCCTAATTTAATTTCCCTGAAACCGAACCAATTTTTATTTTGGTTTTTTCGGTTTATTTTCTACACTGGGCCGATTGAAAACCGAACCGAATTTTTGATTTTTTGGTCGGTTCTGGTCCCGCCGATTTTTTTTCACCCTACATTATGTAGGGTTTTTGTTAATGAAAATGGAAATTTAAAGGGAAAGATGAGAAGGAAAAAAACTCCTCCCCAAGTCAAGAGAGGAGCTCTCCCCCTACTTCTCACTTCTCTTCTTTAAACCCAAAAACCAAAAACTCCTTTCATAACTCATTTTCAGTATTTCCACCCAAACAATTAGAATGCAAAAATGTAAAAATAAAAATGTGAAAAATAGCAATCCAATAGCCCCTTAAAATCATTGTTATTTTCCTTTTTTTAAGTGGAAAGAGAAGCCAATTGAAGGTTATAGTCCAAGGACATTACTACGCTGTGGACAAAACTACTGTTTGTCTGGTGTTGAAAAATAAAGGAAACCGCGAAGGCCTAAACGTAAACGTCAAGGCCTGAGCTATCTAATGCGGGCGTGCCAGGACTGGATTGTAGTCCAATTGTTGAGATAGGTCTCGTGCCTTCTCCTGACTTCGTATCTTGAGCGATTGGCGTGATCCAAAGGGCAGAATCACGCGACTTTGTCGTGCCTTAATGAAAAGGACTTATAATTTCCCAAACGGTTTGGAAAATGGATAAAAATGAGATAAACTAAAGGCGAATCTTTATTAATCAAAATTAACAATGGCTTGGAATACAACAGAATATTGAAATGGACGAATGCTAGTCTGAGCTAGACAAACGTTTTGAAACGAAAAGAACAAAACAGTAGTTAAAATTCACGAGAGTGGAGTGATAGAACTTTGAGAAGAGTGGTTTGTAAGCGTGAGCTTAGTGGTTGAGGAACCCTTAATCCTTCTTTGACTCCTAAATTTATAGATCATGGGTTCATAATCTTCCGTTTGAATTTCAAATGAATTTGTTATTCGGATTAGGGATAGGGTTCCATTTAATCCATTAGTTTCCACTTTTGAAATTCAATTCAGACCTTGCACTTTTTCCCTCCAAATCGCATAAGCTCATAGCTTGGAGAGTTTGTTCCGAGCAGGCCTCTTTACCTAACAAACCTTATCTCAATTCGTGGAAGGTTATCGGCAAAGGAAGCCTTATCTCTACCAACCTTTATCTTTTTGCAAGGGGAGGCTTTTGCAACGATCCCTCCCTCTTTTCTTGGGGATAAACCTTATCTCGTTCCATCAACGATTTTTTAGAAATTAATTAGATGATTAATTTCTGATCCAAATTAATCTCCAACCGTGTCAGCTTATTATATTGGGCCTTATCAGCCTTCTGAGGCCTTTACATTTCAAGCCTCAAAGGCCTAATTCAATTGTTTTAATTACGGACCAAGGCCTTTGGTTGAATCTGCCAAATTTGGGTGTAAACATTTCCCCCTCATGTCTCAAGTCTTCATCTAAGTTTGAGACATGGATGAACGAATTTGGCTTCATCTGCTTTTGTAGATAACGGTATTCTCATGTGGCTAGCGCTGTTTCTAAAGGCTCTTGATTCTTAACCTAATTAGCATCTAACCCCTTCGTTATGATCTAACCAGATCTTTGGGTTTCCATCACCAATTAAAACTCTTAGGCTGTAATAATTCTAGGCTTAAGAGGACAGGTGGCATAACCCCATGCCTCTACCTGTCATTAATCATCTTCTCCGTAATTATGAAAAAGAGACATTGAGCCTTGGGATTCGATCCAAACCCCTTTAAGTTATCTCTTACAGGCTCTTTTTTCCGTTATCATATTTCCTAATTACAACGAATCATACCCTTCTTCCTCTTCTGAACTTCTTCTCCTTCTAAAAAAAAAAAAAACCCTAAATCGCCATTTCCAGAGCTTTTGACACTTTGCCATGGCTTCAAAGAAAGATACTTCAGCATCGGAAAGTCACGCCATACAAGTTACCACCTTAATTGAAAAGTATCAAATCACGATTAACCACAATACTCTCATTCTGTCATCCATGGCGGAGTCTGGCATGACTTTGGGTCCTTCCTTTTACGGTGAGTTTCCTGAATCCCTTGCTATCCATGATCCTCAAGTTGATAATGATCCCTTACCCTTTAACTCTGTCACGCCTGATTGGAAAAACTATTGGAAGTTTTCTCCTTTTAGAGTTTGGCCCAAGCCTGATAAAAAATACATCGAGTGGTTAGACCGAATGGCTGGGGCCAAAGGTAAGGCTTGGAAGGATATTGGCATTTATGATGCCATTATGCTTAGCCGTACCTCCATTGACATGGATAAGGCCCTACTTCTTTCAGCTGCTCAGTTCTGGTCCAACTCTAGCAACTCTTTTCATTTTAAGACTGGGATGATGGCCCCTACCATTCAGGATATCTGTTTCCTCACAGGCCTTCGTGCCCATGGTACAGAAGCCAATTGTTTCCTTAGTCAGAAAACTCCTGTCTTTGAATACCCTGAAGGCAAAAACCTCTCTTACACTTTTTGGGTTGACAAATATTATAGCAAAGGAGAGGTTACTGATGAAGAAAATGTGGCCTTTCTAATCTATTGGCTCAATAAGTTCATTTTCTGCGTGTCTTCCAACCTGATTACCAGAAATTTCTCTGATTTGGCTAAGGCTCTTGCCTCTGGACAGACCATCTCTTTTGCCCCCATAGTGCTGGCTTACTTATATAAAGGAATGTTTCAACTGATCGAGAACTCCTTTGCCTTTGCTGCTTGCCCAATGTGGATCATGACCTTTTGGCTTTGGTCCTATTTCCCGCACATGGCTCCTTCTATCGTAAAGAAAGAAGAAAACACTTGCTATGGCCTAAACTTCCCCAAGCCTACAGCCAAGGACCACACTTTTGAGGACTGTTTTACCTTTTTCTATCAAGACCAGATTACGTTGGAGAAAGGTTTCACTCCCTTTCTCCGGGATACAGTCCCTTCATGGCTGAAAAATCCTCCTGGCTGTCCCACTCCTGACTTTGACCATCAAGAGATCTGGGCCAACTTTCTCATTTCTAGAGATCTGCTGTATGGCCTGAGTGGTACAAGCACAAATGACAAGTGCGGAGTAGAATTTTATAATGCAGCCCAATTTGCTCGACAATTTGGACTTTATCAACTCATTCCAGCTCCCCCATATTATTCCCTTAATGATATTTTTGACGAAAGGTCAAAAATTCCTCAAAAGTCTTTGGGATCAGTCAAAGCTGGTTTTGACGCAACAAAGTCCTCTTTCAAGCTTTTTCCCTTTAAAGAAGTACCTGGGACTTCAAAATTCTTCGGGGATTGGTGGTCTTCTTATATCAGCCTTTCCTTTGCCGAGCCTCTGGATAAAGTTTTAGAAAAGATCAAGCCTCCTCCCTCACCAAAAGCTATTAAGGAAGCTGCTAAGGCTGATGTTACAAAGGCTTCTGATTCGAAGGTTGAGACCACTTCCAAAACTGGATCAAAAGCCGAAACCATTTCCACCACTGTTGAAAAGAAAAGAAAAGGTAACAAGAATTTCATTTCTTCTATTTCCATTGAGTCCTTGGTTTTTCGTAACTGATCTGTTGCTTTTGGACAGCTGAAACTGGGAAAGGGAAGTCTGTTTCCAAGTCTCAAAAAACTGATCCTGGATCTAAGGCTTCAACTTTACCCATTATATTGTGTCTTGACTTGATCTGATCTTTTCAGACCTTGACCATCAAGACTGTAGCTGGAAGGACTAGGAGCAAAACTAGCTCTCCTGATGAAGGAAAGTCTTCCTCTGTTCAGGTCTACTTTTCCTCATAAGTACTATTTCCCCTTTCTTATCCAATCTCTGTCTAGGCCTTGTTTTGAAATTCTTTGAAAACAGGCCCCTCCTACGAAAAAGACCTCTACTAAGAAAAAGGTGAAGGCCAAGGTTGTTACCATCACTGCTGAGGATAAGGGGAAGAAGAAAACCAAGGTAACAGCTAGGCCTTCATGTTTCTCTATTTTCTTTTAGGCATGACTCCATTGGATTTAACTAACCTTTTATTTTCAGAACGTTGAAGATGACCTTTCCATGGAGAAGGTCCAAATTGAAATTCCTGGTGACGATGAAGATACTGATGAAGATGCTTCCTCTTGCTCTCTTTCTAAGACCGACCTATCTCGTGACATTTCAGAAGCTGCAAAGGCTGCTGCCTCGGAATGTGAGGGCTCTAAAGGCGAAATTTCTTCTCGGTCTCCCATTAAAGAAACAATTTCAGTAGTGCCAAAAGAAAAGCCTTTTCGAACAGGCTCTGGTATCCTTGAGGATCCTATTCAACTCTTCTCATCTCTACAAGATTTGATTAAGTCCTCTGTGTTTGGAACTTCTGGGAGTGCTGCCTCTTCTACTCATCCCGTCCTTAGTTCTGAAGATATCGCTACTGCAAAAGGAGATTTAAAGGCTGCTTTAGGGAATGACATCAAAGTTGTGTTCCATCCTGGCCGTATTTCCCTGGTGCATAAGGCGTTAGATGTCTTGTCACAGGCTCAAGTCTTAGAAGGTTCAGCAAGACAGTGGCTTCAGAATCTCCTTACCGACCTCCCAATTCTGAACAAGCAACATGACGAAGCTTCCCATGCAATAATCCAGATTGATGAACAACTGGCTGACCTTGCTAGTATACAAAAAGATGTACAAGATGGCCTGAACTCTTGGGAATCTTTAAAGAATGAAAAAGAGGAAGCCTTCAAGTCAAGACAGGAGGCTCAAGATGAAGTTCAGGCCTTGGAGATTCAGTTGCAAGAAGCCAAGCAAAAACTCTTAGAGAAGGAAACGCGTATCCAGACCTTGAAGGAAAGAGAAACCGATCTGGTTGGAACAGCGACCATTCTCAAATCCCGTTTCCTGCCTTTGAAGACTGCAGAACCCAGCCTTATTTCCAGAAAGGCGGAGATGCATACCAAACTTGAGAATGTTCTTTCAATTTGGCAGAGTTACAGGATTGAGCTTTCTGATGCGCTTTGAGTGAGCTTGTAATAACTCTAGTTGCCACTCTGATTTTTGGTTTCCTAGCCTTGAATATTTCCTTTAGCAAGGCTTGAGGCGTTTGTTTAAGTTTCTGTTGCATAATGGTCTGTTTGTGGCCAAAACAATTTCTAAGGCCTTGCTCTTTTGTTAGCCTTAGAATTTTCAAGCCTTAGGTTTTACGCGTTTGGCATTTCACATGGCTTTCTTTCTCCAAAACCTCCCATTTCCCACATGCTAGGAGTATAATGTTTCAAAAATTTGCCATTTGTTGTATGCTTCAGCATCCCCTTACCATTTAAGTCCATAACAGGTATACATTGCCCCTAAAGACCTGACAGATCTGATAAGGACCTTCCCATGTTGGGGACCATTTTCCATACTTACTGTTTTTCTGTCCTAGAGGCAAAACGGCTTTCCAAACTAGATCTCCCTTTGTGAAGCTCTTTTTCCTTACTCGTTTGTCATAGGCCTTTGCTATTTTGCGTCTTTGAACAAGCATATGATCAAAGGCCATCAACCTAACTTCATCTAGGTCTTCCAGTTCCATGAGCATGGCCTGAGTATATTCTGCTGGAGTTAAGCCGTTTTGAAAAGCCCTTCTTGCTGACTTGACTGTCACTTCCATTGGTAAAACTGCATCATGTCCATACACCAGCATGTAAGGTGTAACGTTAGTTGCTTCTCGCTTGGAAGTTCTATAGGCCCATAAAGCCTCAGATAAGGTTTCATTCCAAGTCCTAGGGTTATCTTCTATCATTTTCTCAATGATACCAATCGGGATTTTATTTGTTGACTCAGCCTGCCCATTTCCTTGTGGGTAGTAAGGGGATGAGTAAGAAAAAGTAATCTTATACTGATGAGCGAAGGCCTGTACCAACTGCCCGTAAAACATTGTACCCTTATCAGCCACTAAGTGTTCAGGAATTCCAAATCTATGGATAATCGTTTCCTTAATGGCTTTTATGACAGCCTCTTGAGTTACTGACTTTAATGGGATAGCTTCTGCCCATTTTGTAAAATAATCAGTGGCTACCAAAATATAAGTATGGTTCTTAGACGAAGGGGGGTAAATTTTACCAATCAAGTCTAAGGCCCATCCTCTAAATGGCCATGGTTTTACGATGGCCTGAAAGTTAGCTGCTGGAGCATGTTGAATCTGGCCATGAGCTTGACAGGCCAGACATCCTTTAGAGAAACGGATACAGTCCTCCAGAATTCTGGGCCAATAATATCCATATCTCCTTATAAGCCATCTCATTTTTATTCCTGATTGGTGGGCTCCACAAACTCCCTCGTGTGCCTCAGCCATAACTTGCATCATTTCTAGTCCATCGGGGCATTTTAAAAGAAGATCATCCTCCATACTCTTCTTATAAAGGTCATCACTAATCAACAAATAACTGGCTGCTCTCCTTCTTGTCTGCCTTGAGGCTTTTATATTAGGATTTTTCAAAAAGAAGATAATGGGATCACGCCAGTCTTTACGTATTTCCCCTTCATGGCTTTCCTAATCAGAAGTGGGATCTGCTGCGAAAACCTCCAGGCCTAAACCTCTCCTCTTGACTGAAGGTAAAAGTCTTTTTTGGACTGTTACAATCTTATGTAGTGCCTCCAGGGAGAGTTTTAGGCCTGTAGAGGCTTGAGCTAAACTATTAGCCTCTTCATTCATACGCCTTGGCACATGTTTTACTGAGACATCATCAAAATCTTGGAGAAGCTGCATAGCAGCCATGTAATATGGAGCTAATTCTTCACTATAGCATTTAAATGTTCCTGCCATGTGATTTATGACTAAGTTTGAGTCCCCTATGACCTCAATATATTGTGCCCCCAATTCTCTAAGAATTTCAAGGCCGATCACCACTGCCTCATATTCAGCTTGATTATTAGTACATTGAAAGTCAAATTGAAATGAAAGTTCGGTCCTCAGGCCTTCTGGGGATATGATGATACCACAGCCTGAGACCTCTTGGGTCCGAGAACCATCGAACAAAAGAATCCAAGGTTTTAATGAAACGTCCAATGCATCCAGTCCTGTACTATTTTCTGGATCAACATCCAAACGGGGATGATCTGCCATGAAGTCTGCTAAGGCCTGACCTTTTAAAGCCTTTTAAGGCACGTATTGGAAACTGAATTCCATTAAAGCCAAAGACCATTTGCCGATTCGGCCTCGTAATAATGGCCGTGTTAACAAATATTTAATCAAGTCTGTTTTACTCATGATGTAAATGGAAACGGGCAGCATGTAGTGCCTCAATTTTATTGCAGAAAAATACAAGGAAAGACATAACTTTTCAATGGAAGAATATCTTTTTTCACAAGAAGTTAATAATTTACTCAAATAATAAACTACATGTTCTTGGCCTTGTTCATTGTCTTGACCTAAGAGACTGCCAATTGAGTCTTCAGCCGCAGAAATGTATAGCTTCAACGGCTTGCCCTTGACTGGAGGCATCAGAACCGGAGTAGTTGATAAATATCCTTTAATTGCTTCAAATGCTTCCTGATTACAAGCCTCCCAAATGAAGGCTTCATGATCCTTCAACTTGAGTAATGGTGAAAAGGCCTTAACTTTTCCTACTAGATTTGAGATGAACCTCCTGATAAAATTTAATGATCCTAAAAGTTGCTGTAATTCCTTCTTGGACCTGGGAGGTTGAACTTCTATTAAGGCCTTCACTTTGTTCTTATCCACTTCAATGCCTCGTTGATGCACCAAAAACCCTAAAAACTTGCCTGCAGAAACTCCAAAGGCACATTTCAAAGGATTCATTTTTAAGTTAAAGTCCTTCATCCGAGTGAAGGCCTTTCGTAGATGGTCAAGATGCTCACTATAAGACTGAGATTTGACCACTACATCATCAATATATATTTCCATAAACTGACCTAAGAAGTTATGAAACATAGAGCTCATGGCTCGTTGGTAGGTAGCGCCAGCATTTTTAAGGCCAAAGGGCATCACAACCCATTCAAAAGTGCCTAAGGCCCCTGGGCATCTAAAGGCAGTTTTGGTCGTGTCTTCTTCATCTATAAAAATTTGGTTATAGCCTGAATGGCCATCCATGAAAGTCAGAATTTTGTGTTTTGCTGCTCCATCTACCAACAAGTCTGCCACTGGCATTGAGTACTCATCTTTTGGGGATGCTAAGTTTAAATTACGAAAATCTATGCAGACTCTAATTTTGCCAGTCTTTTTCACGACAGGAACTATATTAGAAAGCCATGTGACATACCTTGTTGTGCGTATGAATCCAACTTTGAGTAGCCTTTCTATCTCAGCCTTGACTTGCAGTTCCACCTCACTTGACATTCTCCTAGGTGGCTGTTTGAAAGGTCTGAATCCCAACTGAATTGGTAACTGATGCTCTACCAATTCTCTGGACAGTCCTGGCATTTCATCCTAATCCCATGCAAAACAAGTCTTGAACTCCTGTAAAAGTTGAATGAAGTCCTTCTTCACTTCTTCTGGGAGGAGTTGGCTGATATAAACAAGCCTAACATTTTCCTCATCTCCAAGATTAATCTCATCTAAGGGATCCTGGACGTCAGCCTTTAGGTCATTAAGTTTGGCTGGTGCTGCTTCTAGGTCTTCAAGATGAATAACATCAACATCTTCATCTTTATTCAGGCCTTCATCTTCATAAATAAATTCGGCTGCATCAACTGTAATATTTTCCTCTTCACTGAATAAATCCTGCATCCTTCTCTCTACCAGGTAAGCATTAAACTTGGTTGACATGGCCCTTGAGGCCATGTTCTTTTCAAACTCCAAGGGATGTGCTGTCATTAGAACAAATTCTAATAGCTGGAGTTATTGGCCTATGAGCATCTGGGCAAATTAACTCTTTGTATAGTCCCTTCAGTTCTTCAGCTGAAGGATTCGGTGTCAAGGATACCACTTTGTGGCGGCCATACTTGTCTAGGCCTGCCACCTTCATAGGACTAACATCAGACTCATAAAGTCTAGCCTCTGCATGGTTGGCTGTTGCAAGGAAAGGCCTGTTGTCTGCCCAAACTACTTCTACTTCATCTCCGTTCCAAAAAATTAAGCATTGATGTAGGGAAGACGGGACTGCCATACATGCATGAATCCAGTCTCTGCCTAGTAAGACATTATATGTAGAACGAGAGTTTATCACAAAAAATGGAGTAGTTAGAGTTTTGGTACCCACCGTGAGCTTCATGATGATAATGCCTTGACAAGCCGTGACACCTCTTGCAAAATCTGTCAAGCTTGCACTAGAGGCGATCAAATCTTTATCTGTCTTACCAAGTTTGTGCATCATGGTCTTTGGCAATAGGTTGGCAGCTGAACCATTATCTACTAATAAACGGTTAACAGGCATGCCATCCAAACATCCCGTTAAATACAAAGGCCTGATATGGTTAGCCGTTTTAGAAGACGGTTTTTCGAATTGAACAACGGCTGCTGTCTTCACGACCTCTTTCTCAACTTTTTCTGCAAAAATGGTTTCAGTAGTTATATGGTCAGCAGGTCTGGGTGACTCTGTGAGGATATGGACTGTTTCTCCCAGCTCTATAACATCCCCTTCCAGGACTTGAACTTGATTCTCTTTGGCCTCTAGTTCCGTTGGTAAGATAACCACCATATTGCAAGGCTTTGTAGCACTAGACCTGGGTTGGAACTCTTTCGCCATTGGATTTAAACAAGATTTGCCCCTGAATGTTAATTCCTCAGGTAAAACCGTAAGCTTTTCCGGAGCAAATTCCAGTTTCCTAGGAATAACTTTAGGTTTCTCGGGTTTTATATGATTCCCTTGCTCTTCAGGCCTGAACTTCTGTTGATACCTCGTTGGATGAGGAGTTTCTGGTACAACTTCTTCTACGAGCCTCTCCTTAGGCTTGTAGACTCTCCTAACCTTAGGTGTAGCCTCATCTTCCTCATCCATACTACTTTTAGGGGCTGGCGGAGACCTGAACTTTGGTGAAGCCTTCACTTGAACCCTTTTGCTGGTAGGAGTCTTGGTGGTCATAAACCCTATCGCTTCATCAGTATCTAAGTTCATATCGTCTCGTTTAAGGCTTTCCAATTGTGACTGCTTCCATGACTCTTCTTCCATCCGCTCTGTAATCTCAGCTTCCTCCCTCTCTCGTCTAAAGGCTTGTCTAATCCTTTGACGTCTTCGTTTTTGAGACCTTGATAGCACTGGAGGTTTTGGAGGAAACTTAGGATGTTCAACCCTAAACCACTCATTTGGAGGAGTGATCGAGGGTTTCACAGTCCTAGGCCTACCAGCTATTGGAGCAGTGATTGTTAGCTTATGGATATCTTCCTGAACTTCATCTAGGCCTGTTCTGAGCCTAGAGAAAACTGAAACGCGTCTTTCTGGAACCTTTTGGACCTGTTGTTGGATATAACATCCAGGCCTATGATTGGGATTAAACATAGCTGATCCCATCATCTTAGGCCTGGGAGTATCTGGATGTCGACCACATTCATGGCAAATGAACGTCTCAGCATGTCTGTGTGGCTTACGTATCGCGGTCACAGGCCGGTTCCATCTGGATTGATAATGTTTAGGCCTTTCTCTATAAGGGGGCCTAAACTCTTCCTCTGGTTGGTATTCTCCATAATCCCTTCTATATACTGCCCTTGATGGTGCCCCCATACTGACTTTGGTTCTTGGAGCAGTCCTTGGCATGCCTCTAGTGTTCACAGAGACCATATTCGTATTTAGCCCTGCTGGAAATGGGTTAACATCCACTCCTAACACTTTCCTGTTCTCCTTGGCCTCAAACTTGAATTCACCACGTTCAATCTTATCCTGTATGTCATTTCTAAAAACAATGCAATTATTTGTAGTATGACTCCAAGAATTATGGTACTTACAGTATTCTTTTCCTTTGAGCTCCTCAGGCTTGGGGAGGGTATGTCCCTGGGGGAATTTGATTAACTTGTCAGCCATGAGTTGGTCAAAGATTGCCTCGGCCTTGGATACATCAAAGGTGTAGACTCTGCTTGACTTGCCTGCTGGAGGATGAATATTCTTCAGTTCTATGCCCCCAGTCTTTAGAACATATGGCTTCTTGTTAACCATTTCAGCAACGGCACATTCAGGGTTGAAATCCCTATCCACAGCCGTGATTTCAAAGTTAGGATCTCTATAATACGTGCCAATAGAAGCAATTCTTCGGTCTTGTTCCTCCTTCAAAATCTTCTCATATCGGGCTGCCTTGGCATATTCTTCAGTTCTATGCCCCCAGTCTTTAGAACATATGGCTTCTTGTTAACCATTTCAGCAACGGCACATTCAGGGTTGAAATCCCTATCCACAGCCGTGATTTCAAAGTTAGGATCTCTATAATACGTGCCAATAGAAGCAATTCTTCGGTCTTGTTCCTCCTTCAAAATCTTCTCATATCGGGCTGCCTTGGCAGACAACTCGAACAAATCTCTGTATTCTGTTCCATGGAATCTCTTTGTAAGCTCAAAGTTTAGCCCATTCATGGCCAAACGTACATACTCCTTTTCTGGAAGAGGGATTTTGCATTTGAACCTGGCCGTCTTAAACCTAGACAAAAATGTCTCAACATCTTCATCTGGTAGTTCGCACAAGGCTGCCAAATCTGCCATAGTTACCTCGGGTTCAACTCTGTAAAATTGTTGATGGAACAAGTCTTCAAGCTGCCTCCAGGTCTGAACTGAATTAGGAGGCAGGTTTATGTACCACGTAAAGGCAGTATGCGTCAAGGAGTTGGGAAACAGCCTTAACTTCCATGCATCTTCAGTACCTGCTTCACCACATTGTACTTGAAACCGAGCCACATGTTCAATAGTAGATTCAGGATGTCCTCCCCTGAAAATAAATGAAACTCTGGAACTCTATATCCTTTGGGGAAGGCCTTTCTATCAACATCTTCTGAATGTGGCTTAGTATACGTTGGCCTGCCTATAGGCCTGAACTCCGGGCCTAACTGCTCCTGTAACAATGCTATGACCTGATCCTTTCCCATCGCTGGGTCTAGTCCAGAGAAATGGTTTTGAGCAGCTTGTTGGACTGGTAGGTTTTTTTGTCCAGTAGGGATAGCTTGTCCATGCCCCCTGGGTGTCACGAGGGGTATAGCCATATGGGTGTTGATTTATATTAGCTGGAGGCCTTGTATATCCGGCTTGAGAGGTGAACTGCCCCCGAGCATGAATCGCCTTTCTGGGTTCTCAACAGGCCTAGCTGGAAAGGGATTTCCAGAACCAAGGCCTGTTTTCAACGGTCTCCCAAAGGCTGGAGAATTGGAACTAGAAGCTTGGTGTGGAGCTTGACCCATCGACGTTTGATGTCCCTGGGAGGTCCCAAAAATACCAAACTGAGGGATCACAGGTTGTTGAGGAGGTGGATCAGACTTTTCCTTGCCTTTAGTCCCATCCTTTAACATAACAGCCATCAAGTTGTGCATGGAATTGTTTAACGTCTCAGACATGGCACCAACATTCATGGTTAAATGACCAATACTCGCCGAGAGTTGCATATTGGAATCCCTAATCTCATTCATTGCTGAACCAACAATGTAAGAAATATCCTGTGACATCTCTTGATTTTCCATTATCATATGGTTCCGCATGACTTCCATGGATTCACTCAGCTCTTGAGAACTGAGGTGAGACGGCACTGAACTACCAGTCTTTTGTGAAGATTCTCAAAGGGCTGCTTCGAGCTCAGCTTGTTCTCTTGCTTCAGTCGTTACTTCGGCTTGCCAATCTGGATCATCTTGTTGGGATTGATCCTTTTGATCTTTCTGAGTACCTCGTCGACCCATGTTCACCCTTTTTAGTTTGGGGTCCCACTGGGCGTGCCAATGTTTGTCTGGTGTTGAAAAATAAAGGAAACCGCGAAGGCCTAAATGTAAACGTCAAGGCCTGAGCAATCTAATGCGGGCGTGCCAGGACTGGATTGCAGTCCAATTGTTGAGATAGGTCTCGTGCCTTCTCCTGACTTCGTATCTTGAGTGATTGGCGTGATCCAAAGGGCAGAATCACACGAGTTTGTCGTGCCTTAATGAAAAGGACTTATAATTTCCCAAACGGTTTGGAAAATGGATAAAAACGAGATAAACTAAAGGCGAATCTTTATTAATCAAAATTAACAAAGGCTTGGAATACAACGGAATATTGAAATTGACGAATGCTAGTCTGACCTAGTCAAACGTTTTTGAAATGAAAAGAACAAAACAGTAGTTAAAATCCACGAGAGTGGAGGGATAGAACTCTGAGAATAGTGGTTTGTAAGCGTGAGCTTAGTGGTTGAGGAACCATTAATCCTTCTTTGACTCGTAAATTTATAGACCATGGGTTCATAATCTTCCGTTTGAATTTCAAATGAATTTGTTATTCGGATTAGGGATAGGGTTCCATTTAATCCGTTAGTTTCCACTTTTGAAATTCAATTTAGACCTTGCACTTTTTCCCTCCAAATCGCATAAGCTCATAGCTTGGAGAGTTTGTTCCGAGCAGGCCTCTTTACCTAACAAACCTTATCTCAATTCGTGGAAAGTTATCGGCAAAGGAAGCCTTATCTCTACCAACCTTTATCTTTTTGCAAGGGGAGGCTTTTGCAACGATCCCTCCCTCTTTTCTAGGGGATAAACCTTATCTCGTTCCATCAACGATTTTTTAGAAATTAATTAGATGATTAATTTCTGATCCAAATTAATCTCCAACCGTGTCAGCTTATTATATTGGGCCTTATCAGCCTTCTGAGGCCTTTACATTTCAAGCCTCAAAGGCCTAATTCAATTGTTTTAATTACGGACCAAGGCCTTTGGTTGAATCTGCCAAATTTGGGTGTAAACAACTACCCACTACTAAAATAAGGGCCTGTTTGGATGTCGGAGATGGCACCCGGATTTGAGTTTCGACCGGATATGTAATCTTGGCCACACCTTTGTCCAGCGTTTGGCATTCTCTTCCAACCCTAGATTTGGTAGAAATATTTCACGGTTGGGAGTAAAAATCCGGGCAATCCCGGATTGGTAACAACGGCCTCTCCCTGTCGTTAGCAAATCGGGGGGGATTTGTGGCTTTTTGGTAAAAAAGTATCCCTCCAAATCCGATTGATTTTTGAGGGTTTTGAACCAAAAAATTCAAAAAAAAAAAGGAGAGATTACCAACGTAGGAGCAACCGTCGTCGTCGTGAAACAACCATCATCGTCGTCGTGAAAAAAAATACTGAGAAAAGGAGAGATTACCCAAAAATTTATGAGACCCAGAACTCGAGATCGTAAAGAATGGAGTTTTTCCGGCTAAAACCGAGCGAAACAACCACTGGAACTCACCCAACGTCACCGGAACTCACCCGATTTGGCTGCTTTGCTACGGCCTCTTGTTCATTCATTGTATTGTATATGGTATGCAACTTTTTTATATGTTAGGGCTATTACTTATGGTGCTTCTACTTCTAGTACTTGGGCCATCTTTGTTTTAATTGGGTCATACCTTTCTCATCCTTTGGGCTCTAGTTATGTTATCAAAAACCCAAGATAAAAATTATATTTTGTACGAAATACTATGTTATAAGAAATATATTTTTGTATGAAATATGCTATAAACCCAAAATTGTAAATATCTTTTTAAATTCTTTTTCGGAAATATCTTTTGTTAATATATAATATAGTTTAACTAAATTTATGTATTTATTCTAATTATAATGAAATTAATTCATTGTTGTATTTAATTAATAAATTGGGTGCAATTCAGTCATTTGCCCTGTTATCCTATTATATTTACCCTCCAAATCCCCCTTCACAAAAACACATCAAAACACCTCATACACAAATCCACCCTTCTTAGAACTAGGACACACCCTCATTATAAATCCACCATCTTTACAAATCCATCCAAAATCAAATTCGTTATCCATACAGGCCGTAACGCCGCTCCTCCCTCACATCTTCAGGACTCCACTTTTGGTCGGTGATCCGAACATCAGCTCACATTGTCTTAGTTGACAAATCGATAAAATGTCACTGCTTAAAAATTTAGAAAATTTTTCAACAATTTCTATCCATTATTATAGTAGGTGAAATTCAACTTCCCACTTTAAGGGGGGAAAACATCTCAATGATAAATAATAAACTGAAGGAACATATGATACTGTTTATTTCTGTAATGGTTTGCGAAAATCGAATGGGGAATATTTCTGGAGATTTCTACCTCTAGCCAGAGACCACGTCACGCAGGCCACATTCTAGTAATTAAGTTGGTTAGTAAAATGTTCTTTCGATAGCCTGTGTTGCCTACATTTAAAGGCCAATTGTTGAAATGTTTTTGAAATTTTTTATTTTATTTCTTTAGTGAAGTTAGTACTCCATTTAGTGAGATATGAGCATGTTATTTTATTAAAATTTCAGAACTTCTGAAATTTACAAAACTGCAAGGGAAAAGACCCAATTGTGATGATTACACCATAAAAGTAATTTACCTTTCTATCGATAAGGGTTTATACGTGGCGGCCTGTAGTTAAAAGGCACCCGTTTTATGTTGATTTTTATTTAAACATTTGTTTATCGATAAGGTTATATATAGGTTAAATATGTGGCAGCCAGAAGTAGTGTTTAAGCACGTGGCAGCCAACAAATGAAGAGGATTTGGATGAAGACAAGGGCAGTTATTTGTTCGATCAAGACAAGGGCAGTTATCATTTGAAGAGAGAAAATCAGTCAGATATTCAGTCCCTTATTTCAAGGAAGATAACCGCCTAAATCAAATTCAAGAGGGAAAATTACTTGAAGATTCAAAATTCAAAGAAGAAGCCTATAAATACAAGTCATCTTCAGCAAATTAAGGACACGATCAACATCGCCCAAAGGGTTTTTCTTTTTATCTTTTATTTACTTTCCTATGCTTTACAGAACGTTCTAGGAGTAGGAGTAACGTAATTCACTTATGGATTGTAACTTCGAGTTTGATCGATTTGTAACCTTTGTGATTAATAAAGTTTACTTTGTTAGCCTTCAATTCCTTTGTTTGCTTCCAGAGAAGTCCTGAAATACGGCAAGGAACCAAACTCTACTTTCACAAACTACATTCTAGCATCCATCAGTCACTAAAAGTTCTTATCCATAAGAACTGATTTAATTTGGTAAACAATTTTTGGCATGACCTTGTTAAAAAGGTTAATGACATCACAGCAACAGCCTCCCAAAAATGTTGCTAATTCAGCAGATGATATGCCTCAAGAAAGGCACGAGCTGGAGACACCAGACATGCCTGGACAAACGTCCCAACATGTATATAATAATCCTGTTTTTGATAATGTTCTTAGCAAATCGGGTGCCTTTAGGAAATAACCCAATTGGAAGGAATACACCAGTGAGACAGCCTAGTAGTTTTTACCAAACCATTCCAAATCAAACATTTGTAAATCAAAGGATTGGAGCTAGCACTAACATACCAAATCATAATGGTATGGGTCAAAACGTCCATCCGGGACTCCTCCATACTCCAATTTTCCGATCAAATTTTCGTGATCTGAACTGTCCAATATGTTTAAAAAGTGTTTTCAAGGATCCTTGTGTGAAATCATCAAGAAAATATTATCGGGAAGGGCTTGATCCGATCAGTTTGTGATAAAACTATACATAAATAATTTTTATCGAAAACTGGTCGGATGAAGCCATTCCCGGTAATTTTTTTTTGATGATTTCTCGCATGGAACCCCTTAAAAAACACGTTTTAAATATATTGGACGGTTCAGATCATAAAAATTTGATTAGGGAATAGGAGGTGTGGATGGAAACTCCATCAGCGATCCCATATATGTATGTTTCTATGGGATCAGATTTGTGGACACACATTTTGCATGTACATTTTGATATTCCATCTCAGCCCTTAAAACCACTACTCCTGCCCTGCGTCCATCGACAACTCCTGCACAACCACAATCACCTTCTAATTCCTCGATGTTTCAGTCCCCAAACCCAAAATCAAAACTCAAAAACCACGCTCTTCCAAAATAAAAAACCCAATACTGGTAATCATCATCTCCTTCATGACGGCGGTTAATAATCATCATCTCCTTCACCTCCCCTGTATAGTAATAATAATCCAATCAATTTTATGTCTCTGTTCATCAATTACCAAAATAGTCTTACTTTCATTAAATACCATGGCAATACCATCTGCTTCCATTCCCAGACAACCAAACAAGCTCTCTTTCCACCACAACATCTCCCTCACTGTCTCCTTCTTCGTCGGCTCCCCTCACAAAACGTTACCATGGTCCTCGACATAGGCCGTGAGCATCCACCGCCGCCACCGCACTCAGCCTGCCCGCCGCCCGCGACGGCCTCTCTCTCCTCAGTACGGTGCTGTTGCCGTTGATTTTGTTGGTATCGATTTTGTGATTGTTGTTTTGGTGGTGGATCGAAGAGGAGGGTTGTTGGGTGGGGAGATCGGGAGGGTGGGGAATGGTTTTTCTGAGATTATTCCACAGAGAGAGAGAGAGAGCAGGTGGTGAGAGCAACCCAAACAATGAGTTGGTAAATTAGGTAGTGTACAGTGCATATATCTATTATAACTTGACACTTTTTCTATCAACACTCCAACAACACTCCCTATTACCCTCCCTATTTTTAATAAAATATAATATATGAGGGAAAAGTGAGAGAGAGACAAGAGAGAGAATAAAAAAAGAAAAAAAAGAAAGAAAAACAGCCAGTTTAAAGAGGGGGGAGGAGAGAGAAAAAATAAAAAAATGGGTAGGGAGTGAATAGTGTCTCCCTAAATGGGAGGGATTTTAGGGAGGTACTATTCATGTTTGTATTTTAGGGAGGGATTTAGGGAGTCTCTTGGAGTCTAACTTTGGAGTTTGGCTCCCTAAAATAGGGATGGGAGCCAATTTAGGGAGTTTGTTGGACTTGCTCTGATAATGGTTGGGATTTTTTATGTTTTAATCTCAACCCTTAGTTTCAAGGGTTGAGATGAAGTGTCAAAATGTGTGTCCATAGATATATATCATGAATTTATTGGATTGTGATTAAATTTTTGAAGTGAGACATGTAACCTAATCATATCACATTTTTCAAATTTTTTTGAATTTCAAAATACTAGATATTTTGCTATTCCATACATCTTCTTATTTCCCATAATAAAATGAAATATCCTTCCAATCATGTTTATTAAACATGTCTGTCTATATGTGTATCTATGTCATTTTTTTAAGAAATATGTCTTTGTATACAAAGTCCAAACGGAAGTTTCTTATATATAAAGTTGAAAAGTAGAAGTACTAAATGCAAATGGAAAGTTACCACAAATAACCTTTGTAATATTAATCTTGACTCTTTAGTTGGAAACTAAATCAAATAATTCAAATTTCAAAATTTGGGAATTAGTATCTTTTTTTCACCTCGCAAGTTACCACAAGCAACCTTAGTAATATTAATGCTGACTCTTCAGTTGGAAACTAAATCAAATAATTCGGGCATTGCATGCTCTCCGTTCATTCAGCCATCGGTCCCTAGTCAATCAACTGTGCATCCTTTGGCCCATACCTCTATCGTTTAAGGGTTCGAATCTCTGTGTTCTCAAATTTTCCAGATTCATCATCAAAGACTCCAGCCAGTACCCTTGCCCCTGTTTTCTATTTCGATGTCTTTGTCTGTTTAGCAGGTATGAGCAGCGGATGAGAGTAAGGTTATTGGTGAGTTTTTTCGAGCAGTTGGATGTGAGTAAAGTTATCGCGCACTGTGTTCGTTGGGCATCACATGGTGACGACTGGTGGTGGTGGTGGAGTTCATATCTGTGGGGTGGCTGTATCCATTTATGGTATCCTATTGCAGGGTTGTAGCAGTGTTGTTACTTTTAGTTAATTTTGTTCGGTTCAATTGATGCCTGATGCACACTCGCGCATGCTAGGCTCTATTTGTGTGGCACTGTGTTATGCGTCTAGACTCAATGCTAGGTCGTGTTAAGTTAGCATTTTTATGGTCTTCGCCTGCCGCTAGCATGTTTTCCTTATGTAATAGCGGCAACACAATGTAATTGTGCCATCAATGAAATTTTCTCTCTATTGCCAAAAAAAAAAAAAAAACATGTAAATAGGGAAGCAAATCAAAGTGCAAATAATGCGTTCAATTTGAATGTTTTAGTTGTAATGTTTTATTGAACTTCCTTTTTTTTATTTTACTTCAAATTAGGAATATATATGTTGTTGTAGAGGTTACAAACCACAGGACTTGTTTATGTTTAACGACCTGTTCGTTAGCAGAATATGTTTTGGATGGGGAAAGAGAGATATAATAAGATGGGGATACAAAGATGGATATGGTTAGAGGGGTATTATTTTAGAATGGGAGATTAAAAGTTACAGTTGATTTGTTTTGTTGTTGTAGAAGGAGGATATGAGGGGTTGGATAATGTGGAAATCCCTATTTCGCCCTTGGTTGTTAATCCATTTGAAATTCTTATTCTTTTTTTTTTTTGCTTGGTCTTGGAAAAAACTCCCTTTTTTTATCCGTGTATGTATATCACCATCTTCAACCACATATATGATCGGGCCCATCTATGAAAAATAAAAACAAAAAATTACTCGGACCAAAAACTCGTCGCAATAGGAATCGATTAATGGGTAAAAAACTTGTGCTTGAATCGATCAAGGGGTTTCTTTGATTTCAAAATAGGAATCGATTTAGGGGGTCAAACTCGTCGGGATTTCCGGGATAAACAACGGAATTTCAAACCAAACTCGTCAGTATCGTTAAATCAAAGAAAACAAGAAAAATGAAACACACCGAGAAGAATAGAGTATGCCAGAAATAAAACAACCATTTGATATGTGAGGAAGCAATTTTCACTAATCCTAAGTGCCCAGAAAAGTTGCACAAAATTTACCCGGAAAATAGCAATGAGTGGCTCATGGGGAAAGAAAGACAATAACCAGCGACAAAAGTTCACCCCAGACTTGCGTGCGATTTGCAATTGACACGTACAAGTATACAACTCAACTGTGGAGGTGTACTTTGAATCCGTTGGTTTGAAGAGCCAATTCGCGCACAGAAAAAATGAGTCCGCGAATTTTGTGCGGTTTTGGAATGAGATCGCCAATTCGCATTTGTTAACCAAAACCCACGAATTATGTGACTAGTTTAGGTCACACCTTGAGGTAGCAAAAACAGGAACGATCTCATCTCTAGTACCACTCCTCTTCATTCTTCTCCAGTTTTGAATTTTTTGGGCATATCCTGGGACGACAATAATGATCCCAACCGTTCGCGTTGTCGATCTCGTTGAGAATTTTCAACCACAACAAAAACCATGTCGATCAGATATCGATCAAGCATTGATCGGCACACATTTATATTGGAAAACACAACCACACAAGTTCGAATACAATGTGCACGATATATATTTTTAAATGCGTGTCGATCAGGTATTGGAAAGGAGTGGTACTAGAGAGAAGCTGTTGGTTCCGCGAGAACTTGACTCAAACTTTTTGAACCACCTCATAATGTTGTGTGGGCATTAAAATAGAGATAAAGAGAGGAATAAAGAAAAGTGGAGGACAATTCAGTCCTTACATATGGAAATCGTAGGGGAGAGAGAGAGAGAGAGAGAGAGAGAGAGAGAGAGAGGAATTAGAAAAGTACCTCACCAAAGTAGATGTATTTGAATCTCATCTCCTTTTCTTTCTTTTTTTAACTATTCATTACAATTATTTCACTCCCAAGCACCATAAAATGTCTGATTTAACATATTTTGTCATTCCCTAACTATTAAATTTGTAACTAGAATTTTGAGACCCACTTTTAATTTTTTTTATGTAAAATAACATACTCTTAACAAATACTAAAGTGTCTAATAAAGTTGTTAGTAGACTAACTCTTATCATTATTGATTCTGACCCATTCCCCCTAAGAAGAAATAGAGAAGGGTAGTGCCGTAATAATCAAACTCATTCATGCATTACGTTAGGACTGTGACTTTGGGGTGCGCCTTACAAGGCCTACAAGGGCATATTTTCGTAGCTTATAAATATGCTAGAGGGACCGATCTTCCCCAGGTCAAATCTTTCGGTACCGAAAAAATGCTTGCCCCTCTGTTTCCATGCATTTTGAGTTGGGAAGTGGTTTTTGTGCAATCACTGAAAGTGCAAGGAACAGAGGTGCAAGCACTTTGAATACATATGACCTAAGGTGGATCTCCCCTCTCTTACGCTTCATACTCATCCCCTTCGCTCTCCATCCTCGTTCGATTCGTCTCTATCTTTTGTACTGTACCTGCACTAAGTCGGGTCCCTCTTCCATTCCTCTGATTTGATAATATTAATTTATAAAATAACTGGCTTTAGGTACATCCCAACAAATAAGTTGTGACATGTGCAATATCTTCAAATTCGTCGTCAGCCTTCAGGTCAGGAATGTTGGTTTTGAATAAACCATTGCAGAACAATACAGTTTCAAAAATTGTTTCGGAGCTACTTCTTACGTACACATATAGTTTCATGAGGAAGGGTTAGGGTTCTAACTTTCTAGTTCAAAGAACTGAAGCCTCCAGCACACCAAAGATCTTCAACCCTATGACCCAAGAGAACAATAGCAAAAGGGTTTGTGGGATCCCTAGATTTTTCCTCCTACTTTCGTCTCTCTACTCTCTCTAGATTTTGTAGGAGAAAAGCTTCATGAGGAAAGGTTAGGGTTCTAACTTTCTAGTTCAAAGAATTGAAGCCTCCAGCACACCAAAGATCTTCAACCCTATGACCCAAGAGAACAATAGCAAAAGGGTTTGTGGGATCCCTAGATTTTTCCTCCTACTTTCTTCTCTCTACTCTCTCTAGATTTTGTAGGAGAAAAGCTGCCTACACTTTGTGTTGTGTATTCACCAAGAGAGAAAGAGATGTATATATAGAGGAGGATTTACTTGGCCAATAATTCAACTTAATAAAAAATAAATTGAATATTATCTCTAACTGTTGGGCTAGGGTTGGGACCCATAGGCTTCTTGAACACTAGCTAAAATTGGGCTACTATCTCTCATCTCTATGAGTGGTTGCCCAATTAAACCACAATTAATTACACTATATAATTATGGCTGAACTCTAGGCCTCAAGAATTAATATATTATTACCCGTTAAATGCTAGTACCATAATATCACTACACATTGTCCATAAGTAGCAATTGGTCATAATAAATTAGTGTCAAACCAAAGCTTACTTATATTTTAATTCAATTGAATACTAGTTCACTCTCTTTTAGTCTAGAAAAATATTCTAATGAACTTTTCATTAAAATGACTAGTACTAGATTTCAAAGACTAATCCAGTGAACTAACTCAAGGGGAAATTATACTCCATAGTAACATAAAGAGTGAATTCTATCTTGAAAATAATGTTCTCATAATCCTAACATAAATCACCCAACTCACCGAGGTGTTGATCAAGTAAGACCTCATTCATTGGTGAACCAAAGCAACATAGGATAGAAACTTGAGTTCATTAACTTTCTTAGGATTATGGGTGAATTACAATTAGCAAATAAGATTCACACTAAAGTTGACAGCCGTTAAAATAGTGTGACTCTTATAGCGGTTCTTCAATGTATAACGAATACACCAACATATTAACATGAAGTCTTTCACTTCAATGATTGAGATAGATCATTCTATCTTATAGAAGTTAATCATGTTGCAGTTGACCTGATAGATAGTCCTTTTTTATGAGGAATTGTGAATAATTTAAATTACAAGCAATTATGATTTATAATTCCTGTATGAAAATCACATTCACATACATAAATCATATTCAATGTAATTTAGGACTTTAATATTCATCTCATGAATTATACCCAATGTATGAAATAAAATATTTTATAACAATAAAGTATAGCTCTAACTATTAACCAAAAATAACAAATTAATTGGTTCTAAAGACATTAATCCCAACAAGGAATTGTAGGTAATAAGGCCGGATCCCCTCAATGTCATTGTCTTCCACTTTTGGAAAATCTACCCACACCTGGTGAATGGAATTTTGGGATGCTTTCGTACTTGCTATATTTTGCAATGTTGCTCGATCCTTTTAGTCTTAATTTGTCAACATATTCCAAAGATTAGTATAATTCCGTCTCTTTTTTTTTGGTAAATCAAAATTTTATAAAACAACTATAACATAAGTTCAAGTCTCATAAGAGATCCGAAATACAGTATCATAGCCAATAACAAAACTAAAAACTAATCAAGGACTCAAGGAGAAGCCTATATAACACAACACCCCGACGATCCTCAATTCCTTTTTTTCCCCATGCGGACAACAACTTTTCTTTTCTTTTTTTGGTTTCGTGCAATTTTTATGCATAAGTAATAAATAAACTAGCTGTCAAACACTAAATAAAGGTCGATTTTAATATCTGTAAATTATCCAGGGCGTACGTTACATTTCATAAAATTATGAGCCATAATAATCTCATGGGTACAGATGCTATACATATGTTTGAATGTTCCTTAATAAAGTCTTGACATAACTTTCTTATTGCTGTCCTCAATTAACAACTACAAGTTGGCTGTTAACAAGAAGAAAAATGACCACAACTAGTACAACGTAAGAGAAATAAGAAGATAATGGTCAAGTTAATCGCGAGACGAAATGTCGGATTTACCATTAGTGCATCCATCCAGGAATGAATTCATTGACATTTTGGGCAGGTGCCATGACATGTATCTCATTTGGACTCACAGAGTTGTATCTGAAAACCAAGAGGAAAAGTAATTAAGCTAGGATATTATGTTTGTTTGGTATTATTTTGATTTTTATTGTTTCAGTAGTTGTAAATACGTAAGTTGCTTCTTAAAACTCAGTTAAATGTCTTCTTTCTTCTTTTTTTTTTTTTTGCGAAACAAAGAGAGAAAACTGAAAATAGAAATATATTCCAAACACTATTCTTGAATTTTGGTATATGAAATATATTTCAAGGAAGTACCCTATTGGGAGGATGGGATTCTGCTCAACAGGCTGGAAAAATCCTTCAGACTGGGCCGGAATGTGGCTACAACGAATGCCTTGTCCTCCACCCTCCCACGATGATCGATGACGATTTTCTGTCGTGGTTTCTTCTAACTGAACATAAACAGATCAAAAGCAATGGCAAAAATATGAGGAATAGGTTTTAACGGAGTGCCTATTCTTTAAATTAAAAGACAATAGAAAATGCAATATTAATTTTTTAAATCGAGGAAGAAGCTCACGCTGGATACAAACAAAATTCGACGAAAATTACCCACGAAACTTAACCCTCAACCTCTCCAATAATCCATGGAATCTTGGTTCAACTATAACCGACCTCTTCACACTCTTTGTCATTCCATTGTCATCTCTCCCAACTCCATTAGCTTTGGACATAAACCCTAACGTCTAGCTTAATTGATTTCCTGACATTTCACCCTTAGTGGTGATTTTCTCTGGAAGGCTAATCCTTCGTCATTGTTCTCTGCTTCAATGGACAATCAACTTATAAATTCTTTACCTTGCTAAGCAATTAGCACCTGTTGTTTGTAGTATTCTGTCAACTCATTCTTGATTTGGATCGACGTTTGGCTAATCAACAAATCAACTAATTAAGCTCCAACAACATTTTAGGAGAGGAGCTTCTTATTACCAATTGTAACTGCATGCATGGATACGTTGGGAATAGTCCGAAATGTGGGTAGTGGGTACACGTCTCAAATTAAATATTTTCAAGCGCTCAAACCAAATGCAAAAAGTAGCAAGTTTTAAGTATTAAATAGTAAAAAATTAAAACTTGGATCAATCAAATGAGGACTTAAATTGTAGTTTTTCCTTTGGTAGGTGGCTCGAGCTGTAAATCTGGCCAGCAACCCGGTATGGTTCAGTGTTGGGACGGGTCAGGTGAAGTCATTCAACTGGTTATGGAAGAAGTGAACTGTTGCGACATGGATCCGTTTTTCATCGGATTTTGCCCATCTAGCTTTGATGCTTCTACTCGGAAATGGGAATTTCCATCTAGACTCCACAAACATTTATCTATACTACTACTTTTAAAAGTACAAAAGTGTTTTCTACTTTTTGTTTCCCACAAATGCCCCAACATTTCCTAGGAACACAACAACGTTTTGGAATCATCAATGGTTGGAAAATTCCTTTTTGAAATTACTCTTTCCTAAGTTCTACCTCCTTTCATTGCAGAAAGCTGCATGCTCTTTTATAAGTGATATCATTACCAGTCCAACTTCAGGTGATTGGCCAATTCTTTTTAGAGGAAGACTTTTCATATGGGAAGAGGATCTCCTTACTAATTTTCAGCAAAAATTAAGGGGGTTTACTATGGATTTCTTAAGAAATAATTTTCCATCTTCATGTTTGGACTCTAGTGGATTTTACTCTATGAGCTCTGCATATTCAGCTGGGGAGCAAATTTTTTCTGGAAAAGCAATGCCTATTCTCAGTGTTGAAAAATCTTGGTGATGTAGGACAAGATCTGTAAAGATTTATATTCTTATTATGATAATTCTAGAAATAGATCTTGAGTAGGAATTTTCTTTTAGCTTTAGAAATATCATTCCTCTATTTTTTTTGTTTCCTATTTCGTTAAGATTTTTGGTCTACAAGAAGTAGGATTTTATTTTAAGAATCTTCCTTTGTTTAAGGCCCTTTGTTTTGGCATGATTTTATAACATTTTAGGTAGCAAATTTGATTAGACTTTTATTTATATCTCCTTTCTTTGTAATTTCTTCATTAGCAAGAAATTGCCTTGTTTAATTCTTACCTAAATTAGAATTTCTCTACTTGTAAATAGGGTTGTAATCTCTATCATTCAATAACTTTTATTCAATCAATGTAACTCTGAGAATTTTCTCTCTTTCTCTTGTGGATTTAAGAACACTCGTGGATTCGAGTACCCATCTTCATTTGGAATAGTATGCTAACTATTCTCTCGTGAATTCCGCTGCGTCAAGTGGTATCAGAGTAAGAACTTTTCTAGCTCGAGGGCACCAAACAAAGACACACCTAGTGACATTGTTCATGGGGATGCTAATCCGAGGAAGATTGTGGAAGCACAACAGACAAGTATCATGACAGAAGTCTTTGAGGCGTTGCGACTGTTGACTCTTAAACCTAACCAAGGATCATAAAATGTTAAAGAGAATCGCGCGGAAAGATTTGCCCGAAGCTGGCCTCTTAAATAGAATCTGGAACGCAGGGTGGGATTTGCCCAACGCCTGCCCGATAATCAAATAGTATTTGGGAGACACCCAACTAATGGTGCTGATAGTGAGGAATCAAAACCCGATTTCATGTATTATGATAATCAGAACCCAAGTATTTTGAAGATTTTTTAGAATGGATTGTAAACATTGAAGTTTTCTTTGAGTATGTGAAAATGTCGTCCAAAATAAGGAGGAAATATTTGATGTTAAAACTAACGAGGTCAGCGCTACGATGGCGGTTATATAAGCAAGATAAGAGAGAACAATTGGGAAAGCGTCGTATTCACGCATGGTCAAGAATCACAAGACTTATGATGGAGAGATTTTTGCCATGGAATTATGAGCGCCTTTTGGAAGAAAAATATAGGCCGAACCATAATCTTACCAAGGAAAAAATAAAGAAGACGTGGAGGAGGTTGTATCCAAAGTTGATGAATTCAAGGTTGATAACAAAGAAGAAATTTTGAGTGCCCCAATGCTCGACCGATCGACAATCGAATCTTGATGGAAGTGCTTTGAAAGAGGTAGTCGCATGGGAGTATAAAGATATTGCAACAGCATTAGAATCGAAGGAAGAGGAAGTTCGTGAATTGGTGCACATAACTTCTCAACACGTTAATGTTCTCCCCAATATTGAGCTTTGTGAACCCCTTGGTGGTTGACTTGTCCTAGCGGTGAAGTAAATACAAATGCTCATCATACGGCATCATTCGTGCTTGATCTACCAACCAATTCTATGCTGGATCAAGGTCAAGAGAACCCGCAAATTCAAGTTGACGTTGTTGATTTTCTTAGAGTGCAACAGTATCATTGGATTCTCAATATTCATCTAGTGGATCTTATCAATCAATTGAAGCATGCAAAGAAGATATCATTGCAAATATTATTTTCTGTGATATTTTGGAAGGAAATCAAGGGGTTGACGTATTCCAAGTATCTATTTATTTGGCATGGAAGATGGCAGATTCCTATCGAGAATTCGTGGACGAGTTATTTTGAAGAAAATGAAACTGATGTAGGACAAGATCTGCAAAGATTTTATATTCTTATTTTGATAATCCTAGGAATAGATCTTGAGTAGGAATTTTCTTTTTAGCTTTAGAAATATCATTCTTCTATTATTTTTGTTTCTTATTCGTTAGGATTTTTGGTCTATAAGAAGTAGTATTTTATTTTAAGAATCTTCCTTTATTTAATGCCGCTTGTTTTGACATGATTTTATAACTTTTTAGGCAATAATTTGATTAGACTTTTATTTCTATTTTCGTTCTTCAAAATTTCTTGATTAGCAATTGCCTTGTTTGATTCTTACCTAAGTTAGAATTTCTCTAAGAATTTTCTCTTTCTCATGTGGATTCAAGAACACTCATGGATTTGAATACCTATCTTCATTTGAAATAGTATGCTAACTATTCTATTGTAAATTCCAATCCATCACTTGGTCCTGCAATTATTGATTGCGTTGTTTGCCAAGCATGGCAAGACAAGATAGCAACCAAATCTACAGAGGCGGCGCTACATATGGCTCAGGGTATTCAAATGAACACCCTAACACCTTGAATTCTGCTGACAACTAGATCAAAAAGTTACCGTAAATTGATGATTGAACACCCTGCAATAAAGGCTCTGAACACCCTGTAATAACCATTGGTCCGAAAGGGAGACCATTTGGAAGAAACGTTGACCACCCAGACAAACTTTGGACCAAATGGAGAACCTCCAAACACCTATGACACATGATACTTGCTTTCTGCTTTTTGTTCCTCTCCTACCTTAGTTCTCTCTCCTTTTCCGTTTTTTTAAATAACCTCTCCTTTCCTCTTTGAATGTTGTTTCTCTTTAATTCAATTTCCTCCTTGTTTCGAGGGTTTAAATTTCATTTTCTGCTATTGGAGTCAACTTTTGGACCTCCTTATCACTGTACCCAAAACATTAGTACTGTAATTGTTTCTTATACTCTCCTTATTTATGAGTAATTATATGATAAAGTACTCTCCTTCTACTATTTCCTTGTTTGAAGGAATATTTGGACACGATTTTATAAAAAAATTGTCCTAATCTAAAATTCTCAATAAGTTCTTTATGTTTGGTGTAGGACTTACAAAGAAATTTTCCTTCCAAAATTATTAAGCAATTATTAACATAGATTTTGTAAATGGACTTATATTATGTGACGGAAGGATAAACTTTTTTGAACACCCTGCAAAATGATTCTGGAGCCGCCACTGCAAATCTACATAGGTTAGTAGGAGCGTTATCCCTCATGATCAAAAATTGTCTTCTATGCAATCTTTTTGTAGAAACACCATTTCATATGCCATTTTTTAATGGTGGACTATGGTTAGGTGTGCCCCTCTTCACTAACTGGGTTGTTTTAGTTTTGGATGTCAAACTCATTGTCCAATGGTGAGAAAATTTGTTAGAAAACCTCTTTTTTATGCTGTTTTGTGGTCTATTTGGAATGCTAGGAATGAGCAATATTTAGGAACATTATACCTGTTCTTGGTAATTAATGTGGTGGATCATATCAAAGTCAGAATTGTTTTCTGGGTTGAACATAATCCTCCTACTCCGTTGAAGACTTTCATAGCTGTTTAGATGGGATTAGAAGGCGTAAATTGTAATGTTTGGATTTTAACTTTCCCTTCTTTGTTGTTATTCTATTTTGGTTAGGTGCCATTTAACTCTTTGTTGTACAAGCTCTTGCTTGATTATGAAAGTGTCCTTATCGCATGATTAGATTGGGTTTGCTTTGCCAACATGTTGGGATGCATTCCCCTCTCATTAATGCTGGTTTTTTACCTGTCAATTAACCCTATCGAGTCTTTACCAATAAAAATTTTCTTTGCCGATCATTAAAAAAAAGAGTTAAGATATATTCCGTGTTTATAAATTTTTTCTTTAGTTATTTCAACATTATATTGATGTTGGCGTACCTTCCTTAGCAAGGATCTGTTAGATTCAACAACCAATCGCTCCTGCAATGAGTAGCCAATAAATTGCTGTTAAAACTCATTTAACTCGTGTAAAAGTACAGTGAATGCTAGCTAGAATTATTTACCCAAAAGAAATGCTAGCTAGAACTAGAAGATGAAGACCTAGACAAGATGAAGCCCAAGACATCTTCCTCACCAAATTTGAAAAAGAGAGAATGAAAAGAACAGAATGACATCTATGCATACCCTCCTTTGACTGTCAGCAAGTTGATCCCGCAGCTGTTGAGTCTGAAAAATGAAGAACAAAATGTTGGCCATTTAATCATGAATTAATTTGCAATCCCTAAGAATATGCACATTTAATTTCTAGAATATTCTTCAATTTGTTTTAAGATATTTACGCGAGAGAGATAAGTCTTGTTAATGATGTTAACAATAGGAAGGGTTTTTTTTTTTTTTTTTTTGATAGCTAATAGGAACCACTCATACACTAATATCATTCCCCATTGTTTACAAAATTAAGTCTACAGTTATATAAAAAAATGGGCATTATCACAACATAGAGGTATAGGACGTGAAAATTGTTTGGAAAAAAATCAGAAATGCACGTTTTGATATAGAGCTGAATATCTCCCTATTTGCACTTGCACTTTTTGAACCCACATTGGATTCATTACACTCGTATACCAGTTGATAGTATTTGCACAGAAATTCCTAACAAAACGTAGGCCCAGAAATAAGTTAAAATCGCTGCGGGGATTAATTCTTGTGCACATGCTACAAATCTTCATTCTAATATTACAAATATGGCGGGCGGTTCCGCTAACACTTTATTTTGACACACATTTTGTTTCTGGGTCTCACTGTGATGTTCTGAACTGTTGATCTTGTTTAAATTAGTAAAATAGGGGTCTAACTGTGATGTTCTGAACTGTTGATCTTGTTTAGTTTTGCGGAAATTGTGAAACAAAACTGTTTTGATCAAGCCCTTACCGATATCCGATTAAGCTAATTTTTTGCAGGACCCCCTATTTACTCATTTAAAAAAAGATCAACGGTTCGTAACATCACAGTGGGACTCAGAAATATGAGGTGTCAAAATATGTGTCAAAATAAGTATTAGCGGAACTGGCCTCTACAAATATAAATTAAATTTAAGGGTTATACTACATACGTGATACTGAGTAAAGTAGATACGCTTTTCTTGTTTCAGGACGAAAAGATTTCAGTTATAATGTACTTCAATTTGATTAGTATTGTATGAGAAACCTTGCTTAATGTTGAGACTATCGATTACTAATAAGTTTTTGTCCCTCTAGCTAATAGCTGAAACTTTTAAATAACTTGATGGTTAACAAACTAACAATTATGAATTACCTTCATTGATCTGATTTGCTTCATTGATATTTCCAGCTGGTGCTCAAGCTGTTCAAGCTCCTTTATGGTTAAGGAGCCCAAATCTTCACCGAGAAGGTTCCTACATTAGCGATCCGGGTTTGAATCTTCTTTCATGGATCATTAACTTATATATATATATATGCAGCTGTCTTGAATTTAGTACGTACGTATTTGGATCTTTGAATTGTGAGAAATAACAAAGTGAAAAGAAATATGTAAAAGATTTTCTCTCCAAATATCCAAGATCCAAATATGTACCGTGTCGGTTTTTATTTTTACTTTTGAAATTGTCTACTGAAGGAATTTCAATGCAATTTTGACAATAATTTAAGAGCTTTAGATATAGTTGGCTTTTGAAACTCAAGTGAAAGATGCTGCCCCATTTCGCAACACCTAACTTAAGGGCCGCAAAGATGTACAAAGACAGATTGGCAGTACACATTCTTAAGTCGGGTCGTTCCAAGCAATTTTTCCAAACTCAGATTGGGTTGGAATGTGAAATGACACATTTGCCATTGGACCCTTATTAGGGCACAATGAGTTAGTCGGCCAAAATAATGGCAATGTTATCAAAAATTCTCAGTAACAAATCTTAAGTAAGTGAAACGACTTGTCTTTAACTTAATGACTTAAAATGCTAAAGCCATTTTGGTTTAAGTCAATGGTTGCGGAACAGCCTATATAGTATAAATGATGTTGAGATCCTTGTAATTGTTGTTGTTGAGATCCTTGTTTTGGTACAATTCTGATTGATACGACTTCAAAACCACTACAAGTCCAATATCCCAATTCGTGTGCAAGCTATATATATCAGTGCGACCTACCCTTATTAGTGACAAAAAAAAGAATTTTATTAATCTTTGAAGATGATTACAAAGATTAAAAGGACTCAGGTCACAACGGCATCACAACAAGAAGCATACCCACAGTTATATGCCACCCAGAGCCCAAAGAAAAGTTGGCATGTGACTAACCAAACCCAAACGATTCTTATTGTAAGAGTAATGAGTTGACTTACCTCTAAGACCGAGGGCGCGGAAGGGGGGTGTGCCTCCTCTCTTTTGCCTCCCCCTCTTCTCTTGCACTCATTCCCTCTCTTCTCCTAGTTCATTCTTTCTTCTACTACTGTTGCTGTTGCAGTTGCTTATTGTCTCATTCTCTTTTGTAATTAAGCTTCATAGCCGAGATCCATTTTGGTTGGCACTTTCATGTTAATAACACACATTTACGTATATCCTCTTCTATCTTTGTAATTTTTTTTCTTTATCATTTTAGAGTGTATGTATAGGATGTGTAAAGAATTTAAGTGCATCCTTTCCTAAACCATCGTGTCCGCAGGTTTTCCTGTCGGCTACCAACCTACCCTGCTTATAAATACCAGAGCCACTTCATTTGTTTCCTTACTTGGCAATTTTTACTCTCTCTCTAACCTCCTGCTCTTCCTCCTCTCTAAAACGCACTAGAGTTTTCTTCCCTTCGTGCTTCTCTTCTCCCCTTGCCGTCTGCTACTATGGCCAAGTTCCTCCACATAACCAGTGGCGGAGAGCTCCTTACTTCAAGGGAAGGGAAGACCCTTTTTGGCAGAAGATAGAGGATTTTGTGCGGATCGGCAGCGAGTTGGTCGATGTTCTGTCCATCAATCCAGAGGTTCCTAATGAGGACGGGGACTTGATGCCACCCTCTTCCGTCCTTCGTCTACGGCTGGAGAGAGGGGACTTCCCCTTCTACTTTGTGTCCTACGGCATGGGTTCCTCACTTCCTTCTCATTGGAACGACTGGGTGAATGCAGTGATGAGCAAGAGGAGTTTCTCCAGGGTTTTAGACAGGGCTCACCTGACAGAGGCGATCCGTATTTCTCAACGTTTGTCTCTGAACAAAAGGAGCGAGAATCTGGATTTTCTCGTTTCTCGGTGGAGCACTGACACACACACGTTCATGTTTCCCTGGGGGGAGTGTGGCCCCACATTGTTGGATACCACAGCATTGCTTCATCTCTCTACCCGCAGCACCGAGGAGTTTGACACCAACAGCTTCAACAGAGAAGAATTTGATGAAGTGGATAAGTTGAAAATCGCTTATAGGAATGCCAGTCACTTGGGTTCTCGATGGGATAAGCTTGGAGTTGAGAGGCACCCCATCCCCGATCCTAAGAAGTGCTCATGGAACAGTTGGATAAGGTATTTCTTTAGGGACTACCGAACCAAACAAACTGGGGAGACTGAGGAGGTATTCAGGGATGCCGCTAACTGAAGAGTGATCTGCACCTCACTGCCTTCATCGCTTTCTTCCTGTCCTTTTTCTTATTTCCCGACTTCCCCGTGGACGTGCCTAACGAATTTGTCTTTCCCATGGCTGTGCGGATGGCAAAGGGCCATCGATTGCCGCTGGGCCCCATGTTCTTGGGTCATCTTTTCCGCCAGTTGGACCGCCTTAGCGAGGATTTTGAGAGGTCGGTTGGTCGTTTTGACATCGCCTCTATGCTTCATTCCCAATTTCTTACTGCATAGGTCTACGAGCATTTCCCTGCCACAGTGCCCAAGCCGCAGAAGTTCCCCGCGCAAATGTCTGTGAAAGTTCTTGACGCGCAAGGGCGCCCAGTGAAAGAGGCGGATGGGCATTTTCGGTACCGGCTGGAGGGTGACTTGCACCCGATCATCTTGCGCTGGGACAAGACTGCCACCCAGAAACTGTGGGAGGACTACTTAGATGACGGTTCCCATTTCCTCCCGCGCCCTTATACACAGGTTTTGCCAGGTATCTATGATTACTTCCCCTACCACCCCTTTGGAGATGGACTTCACCGATCGTGACCACCCTCAACGCGCGCTGATGATCAGCGTGTATCTTATGAGCCGCCCGTGCCACCTTCCCTCCTTCGGTGCAGAGAGAAAGAAGGCGGTAGTTTACAGGCCAGATAGGGTGGCGCAGCAGCTAGGTTATGACTTGGTGGTTCCCGAGTCAGGGCCAGAGCCTATGGAGTTCCTGGGGTGTTTGAAACAGATGTGGCGATGAATGGGGTTGGTCTCTGGAGCTTTCTTCCGCGCAACCGACCGCCGCTAGTTTTTCTCCCATACAAGTTTTTCTGGAGGAAGAACCAAGACTCCTTCTACTTATTCGTTCAGGGTGAAGCTTCAAAGGCTCCATTGAGCAACATCCCAAAGGCGGAGCTCTCACTTCACCAGGATAAGCCGTCGGGGTCCAACTGGAGAGAGACTAGGAGCCGTTGGGCCATGAAGGGTGTCACAATGGACATCGATCCAAGTGCTGAGGCCGCAGTGCCCATTTCTTCCATACCTTCCAGTGGCGCGGGTGGTGTCAGGACCCGCTCCAGGGCAACGATAGAGCCAGAGGCTGAGGCTCCACTAGAGCGCCGTCAGCGTAGGAGGTTAATGAGGGTATGTGTTTCTTTTCGAATTTCTCTTCTTCTTTTTTTCCCGATACATTTGTGGTATTGCTTAATGGCCTTGCAAATACGTCACTGTATCACTGTAATAGTGATATCAGCCTTCCCTTTAAGCCACTTTCGAGTGTCGCGCTAATGAAAACGGGCCTCGGAGTTCCTTCTCCAATCCTTAAGTTAACTTCTTCCAAAACCTGGACCATCTTGCATGCACTCAGGCGCGGGTTTTGGCTTCACGACCCCCTCTTCTTCTATCGGCTTACCTTCTATTGGCCTTAGAATTCCTTCACCTTCTATTCCCTTAGCCTATAGGCATCGCGGGTCAAACGCCTCAGGTTGGCTGTTGGGCCCGCCGCCCTGTCATAAATAGTAGACAGTCCTACCACCTTCTTTCACCTTTGTGACTTTCATTGGTCCTGAAGCACTTGTTGTAGGTGGGTTCCGCTTGCTCGCAGGCACCCCATCCTTCTGTACTGGTGGGCACTGTGATGAGCCCCTAAGATTGTATTTATTTGGGCTCATCTACCTCGTTTTGATCACACACGCGCACGTTTTAGCGCTCGATATGTTTGATATTGAGCAAGGTGTGCTTTTTGTAGTTTCAGGTGGAAATCACGGAAAAAGGCGCATTTGGGGCACAATGGGATGTGTCTCGAGGATCCAAGGGCCAAGAGCCCCATGGCATTCCACCACTGAGCCTCTAGTGCCTTTGCACGAGGATTTGGCTAAGGCTCGGGAGGTTCGGAGGTCACAAGATCAAGCCGGAAGGCAAGAGGGTGACCAAAACATGAAGGATCAAGCAAAAAGTTCAAAGGGTATCAATACCCCACAAGATTGGTATCGATACCAATGTGGCCCAGTTTGTGCCAAAGAAATTCAGCCCATCTGGTATCGATACCCCATGAAGTTGGTATCGATACCATCAAGCCACGTGGGAAAAAAATAGAGCTTGGTATCGATACCCAGTCCCTCTGGTATCGATACCACTTTGATCCGGGCTGCAT
>JAXBDA010001905.1:0-48594 GCA_036023075.1 Gaultheria prostrata | reverse complement strand
TACTAATGATCTTCTCAGAAGAAACCACTCCACCACTTCGATACTGATGATCCAAAATGATATTCTATCAACTTTTCAAGGCAGCAATTTGATTACATGATTCTAATAGATGACACTCAATTGAAATTCACCCAAAGCATTTTCACGTAGAATACCTCAGAAATCCTCCAGAATTTTCCAGCAGATTGGTTAATTCTTCCAGAAATTTGATGCAGTTTCTTTTTTTTCCTTTTCTGTGTATAGAGAACCAAGTGGAATCATGGGATGGATGGTGCAAAACTGACCCACTAACGTGTGGAATTTGTTTACTTCTGCCGCAAAAAAAATGATGAAGAGGCAGTTTCTTTCTTTTCCTTTTCTGTGTATAGAGAACCAAGTGGAATCATAAGATGGATAGTGGGTTATGAGTTATGCGCAGTTATGTTTCGGGGGAAAAGTAAAAAAGTGAAGTTTGTAGGGGTAAAAAATGAAATCACTTTTGTGACATGCTTAAAAAAAGGGCTACAGCAAACTGGTGCTCTCCCTTTATACAACAACGGACCACCCACATGTGAGTGAGGGTGTGGTAGAGTGTGGCACAAATAGTGTGTATGTATCATTGTTGCCCTTGATATATTAGAATAGATGGGGCATCTGTACATTGCGTACAGACGGCCTCGGGGACCTACTTTTGGGTCCCACACAAACGATCCAAGCTGTTCATTCACCTTAGATTAATTTTCCGAGGAGCCTCTCACGAGATCACCTCAATTGGACATTTGTAAGTGGTTCATCTAAAATCCCCCTTTTCATTTAAAATCAATCGGACATCTGTAAGTGATTCTTTTGAAAAGGGGGGATTTTAAATGTACCACTTACAGATGTCCGATTGAGGTGATCTCGTGAGAGGCTCCTCGGAAAACCAATCTAAGATGAATGAATGACAAGGAACGTTCGTGCGGGACCCAAAAGTGGGTTCCCGAGACCATTTGTACACAATGTACAGATGGGGCATCTGTACCCCTCGTTTAATCGTCGTTACAACTCGATTATAACAACCCAAATTAGGATTTTGAAAGTGAGTGGAAAAAAATTTGTACATATGCCCTTTTTTTGTTTGAATTTGTTAAATTTTGTTGGATGGCAACTTATATACAGCCATTTGCTCGTCAAACTCTTTTTTTTACTGCCCAATTATAACAGCTCAAATTAGGATTTGGTCCACTCTTTATTTGTCCTCCAAATTTTTTCTAAATACCGTAGTTTTGAAAGTGGGTAAAAATAAATGTACTCCTACATTTGCCCTTTTTTGTTTGAATATGTTAAATTTTGTTGGATGGAAACTATATAAAGCCCTTTGCTCGTCAAACTCCCTTTTTTACGGCCCGATTATAGCAACTCAAATTAGGATTTGGTCCACCCTTTATTTGTCCTCCTAATTTTTTCTTAGGGGTTGTTTTCTAATGGATTTTATGAAGATTTGATAAAATCATACCCTTGATTTTATCCATTCTGCAAAAGATTTCATAAAATCTCCCATTTTTACATTCAAAAATAGGCAAAAATAGGAGATTTTATAGAATCTTTTGCAGAATGGATAAAATCAAGGGTATGATTTTATCAAATCTTCATAAAATCCATTGGAGAACAACCCCTGAGTACCGTAAGTTTTGAAAGTGGGTGGAAAAAAAAATAGTACATATGCCCCTTTTTTGTTTGAATTTGTTAAATTTTGTTGGATGGAACTATAGATGCGCCTAAATACTGATGATCATTGTTTTTTTCCCCCCTTGAACATACAACACATATTAGTGAATGGTGAGACTCTTGGGTGGGTAAGTACTTACTGTAACATTTTTTTTTTTTTGGTCATTCATCAATGTTAATCTCTTACATGGGGTGGGGAATGAGACTTGATCCCGGAATACAGTATGGGTACTTACTGTAACTTTTTTTTTTTTATCATTCGTCATTCTTAATCTCTTACATGGGGTGGGGGGAATGGGACTTGATCCCGGAATACAGTGTGGGACATCCAAGAGCTCTACCACATGAGCTAGCCACCACTTGCTTACTGTAATATATGTTAACTGCAATAATCATGATCTTGGACATCTTTTTTTTGAACGGTAAATTTTTTTTATTAATCACATTAACAAAGTTACAGTGATTAAACGGGACAAGATTAAACGGGACAAGAGAAAAACATCAAATGAAGAAGCGGAATCCCAACGAGGTTGGCACCCCGGCCACTCACAATCAAATGTCTCTCGAGACCCAAAAGATTAAAAGGCTAACAAGAAGACATGATCGCATTTTCTATTGAAGTAGACAAGTGTTGGATACTAGATTGCTTTACCCACATTGTGGATAGGCTCTATTAGCTATCAAGAAAGTTAATATCAAGGCGATTTAAGTATTTAAGACGCACAAAATAAAACTTCGTATGTTATTATCCATTCATACATAAATATTCGTTGCTGTTTGAGCGAGAACCATTCATGCATATTCTATTTTCGTACAACACCCATCGAGATTTGGAAGGAATTTTTTCCCCCCTTTGCAGTCACGAAAGCCATATGGATAGAGAAGACAGGGGGCTTATTGTTGGGTGGGCAAGAGATGGATGCCGTTTAGGTTTGCTAATTTCCTGAATAGAAAGTTAGGGTAATTAGTCTTGGGAGTGAAGGAATTGTAGGAATAGGAATCGGGATTGGTTTTCATGTATAGAAATTTAGGAAAGTTTAGGAATTGAGCCGTGAAAAGATGGATGTAGGCTCATATTAATGGCGAAATTCAGACAACAAAAAAGCTTCAGTACTTCACAAGCAGCTGATGTATATTGAATGGCAAATAATAATAATTAGGATTTGCTTATTCTTCAAGTAGTTTGAGTACTCGTCAAAATAGGATTTAATTAATTCGAGTCATTAGGATTTGCTTATTCTTCAAGTAATTTGAGTCCTAATCAAAGTAGGATTTGCTTATTATAAATAGGGGATGTAACCTTTTATTCTAGAGACAAGACAACTTTTGATCAATAATATTCAGGGCATTCTCTTTTTTTCTTGTACGGAAGGTTGCTTATTTTCTTCTTGTGGATTTTTTCATATATTCAGGGTATTCTTCTTGTGGATTTAAGAACCCGTCCATTCTTCGTCTATTGGAACGCGATTTAGTCTGCTTCAGTGTCTCTCTCCAGCGGTGCCCGTGACGCAGAAGATTCGAAAGTAGTAAGTATCATGGATGAAAGCTTATATGATGAATTTGGGAACTATATTGGACCAGAAATAGAGTCTGATCAGGAGAGTGATGGGATGGAAGCAGAAGATGAAGACCTCCTTGACAAGCCTGCTGATGAGGAAGATGCATCCGACGGTGAGGATGGACAGGGCGGTGTCTCCAATGGGTGGATGACTACCTCTAACGATATTGATATGGATAACCAAATTGTCCTTGCCGAGGACAAAAAGTATTATCCCACTGCGGAAGAGGTTTATGGGGAAGAAGTTGAAACATCGGTTATGGACGAGGATGAGCAGCCCCTTGAGCAACCCATAATTAAACCAGTCCGGAATATAAAGTTTGAGTTGGGTGTTAAGGATTCATCTACTTATGTGTCAACCCAATTTCTTTTGGGTCTTATGTCAAACCCAACTTTGGTTCGCAATGTTGCCTTAGTAGGTCACATACACCACGGGAAGACTCTTTTCATGGACATGTTGGTTGAACAGACCCACCATATTTCGACAACTGATCAAAATAGTGAGAAGCATATGAGGTACACTGATACGCGGATAGATGAGCAAGAGAGAAAAATATCCATCAAGACAGTTCCTATGTCACTTGTTCTTGAGGATAGCAATTCGAAATCCTACCTGTGTAATATCATGGACACTCCTGGTCATGCGAACTTCTCTGATGAAATGACTGCAGCTCTCAGGCTAGCTGATGGTGTTGTCTTGATTGTTGATGCTGCTGAAGGAGTAATGGTTAATACAGAGAGGGCCATACGTCATGCCATTCAAGAGCGACTTCCTATTGTAGTTGTGCTTAATAAGGTTGACAGACTGATCACTGAACTCAAATTACCACCCACGGATGCCTACCATAAGATTAGGCATACAATTGAAGTCATCAATAACCACATCTCTACTGCATCTTCAACTGCTTGGAATGTCCAACTAATTGATCCGGCTGTTGGAAATGTTTGTTTTGCAAGTGCTAGTGCGGGATGGTCTTTCACGTTGCAATCATTTGCTAAACTATATGTCAATCTCCATGGTATACCATTTGATGCAACTAAATTTGCATCCCGCCTTTGGGGCGATTACTACTTCGATTCTGATGCCAGGGTTTTTAGGAAGAAACAACCTCCGAGTGGTGCAGAAAGATCATTTGTCCAATTTGTGTTAGAACCACTCTACAAAATATACAGCCAAGTAATAGGAGACCATAAGAAGAGTATGGAGACAACTCTTGCGGAACTTGGTGTGACTCTCAGCAATGCATCTTACAAACTAAATGTTAGGCCTTTGCTTAGGTTGGCATGTAGTTCGGTTTTTGGCTCCGCGACTGGATTTACTGATATGCTAGTTCATCATATTCCTTCTGCACAAGAAGCTGCAAGTAGGAAGGTTGAACATATTTATAGGGGGCCTATGGATTCTTCTATACGCAAGGCCATGGAAGAGTGTGATCCTTCTGGCCCCTTGATGGTTAACATAACTAAACTGTATCCAAAATCCGACTGCAGTGTTTTTGATGCTTTTGGTAGGGTTTATAGCGGTGAAATCCAGACAGGTCAGACTGTACGCGTCTTGGGAGAAGGCTATTCCCTGGACGACGATGAGGACATGACAGTGAAAGAAGTAACAAAATTATGGGTATATCAAGCTCGTTATAGGATACCTATAAGCAAGGCTCCACCTGGTTCTTGGGTTCTTATTGAAGGTGTAGACGCTTCGATTATGAAAACTGCCACACTTTGTAATGTGGATTATGATGAAGACGTGTATATTTTCCGGCCCCTTCAGTTCAATACTCTTCCTGTCGTGAAAACAGCCACTGAGCCTCTAAATCCAAGTGAGCTGCCCAAAATGGTGGAGGGTCTGAGGAAGATCAGTAAGAGTTATCCTCTAGCCATAACTAAAGTCGAGGAGTCTGGCGAGCACACTATTCTTGGTACTGGCGAGTTATACTTGGATTCCGTCATAAAAGACCTTAGGGAGCTGTATTCAGAAGTGGAAGTCAAGGTGGCAGATCCAGTTGTCTCATTTTGTGAAACTGTTGTGGAGTCGTCATCTATAATATGTTTTGCTGAAACACCTAACAAGAGAAACAAAATAACCATGATTGCAGAACAATTGGAGAGAGGACTTGCTGAGGACATTGAGAATGGTGTTGTAAGCCTTGATTGGCCCCAGAAGAAAATTGTTAACTTTTTCCAGGAAAAATATGACTGGGATTTGCTCGAGGCACGTGGTATCTGGGCTTTTGGACCTGGTAAACGGGGGCCTAACATTCTGTTGGATGCCACACTTTCAAGTGAAGTTGACAAGACATTGCTGAATGCTGTTAAGGATTCCATTGTACAAGGATTCCAGTGGGGTGTCCGAGAAGGTCCCCTTTGCGACGAACCTATAAGAAATGTTAAGTTCAGAATAGTTGATGTGAAAATTGCACCTGAGCCATTGCATCGGGGTAGTGGTCAGATCATTCCAACAGCTAGACGGGTGGCTTATTCGGCGTTCCTTATGGCTACACCACGGCTTATGGAGCCAGTATACTATGTCGAGATACAAACACCTAAAGATTGTGTCTCCACTATCCACACAGTATTGTCGCGCAGGCGTGGGCACTTCACGGACGAGGTTCCTCAACCCGGAACCCCGGCTTCTATTGTCAAGGCATTTTTACCGGTGATCGAATCGTTTGGGTTCGAGACAGACCTGAGGTATCACACCCAAGGACAGACGTTCTGCCTCTCTGTGTTTGATCATTGGGCTATGGTACCTAGTGACCCTCTTGACAAGAGTCTTGTTTTAAGACCACTTGAGCCTGCACCCATTCAACACCTGGCTCGTGAGTTTATGGTGAAGACAAGACGTAGAAAGGGCATGAGTGAAGATGTGACCATCAATAAGTTCTTCGATGAAGCCATGGTTGTGGAACTAGCTCAGCAGGCAGCTGATCTCCGTCAACAAATGATGTAAGTGGGTGGTTATACGATCGGGTGCTCATTTGTACTCTATGAGGGCTAAGTTGCATTATGCGTCTCTTTTAGCCTAAGGTGTACTCTTTACTTTTTAACTTATAAAAAAAATGATATATTTGTGTATAAATCTCCAATACTCAATTCTTGACATTTTTGTGTCTGCATTCTTTTACAGTTGTATCCTGTGACTGTATCCTTGTTCGTTTCTGTGCTTATCTTACTGTTTTTTGCTTGAAGAATTCCGACTCCAAGGTTCTTAAAGTAGAGTAAGTGTACGTAGTCTCTTTAGCTATAATCCATCACAGGATTTAGAAAATCCACCTGAAAACAGCGAAGTGTCAAAGTGATTTGGTGGACAGATGTCGGGGAAGAGAGTAGCGGTGCCGGTGTTTGGAATCTGGGCGTCAGACTGAAGAATGGAATGGAGTATGGCAGTTCAGGAATAATTAAAGTAGGGAAGGGTATTTTAGGCAGGGCAAAAGTCGACAAACACCCCTCCTTGTATAAGGTGTATAGATAGTGTGCTATATTATTTTTGTAATCGCTCCCTTTTTTTTAAATGAATCGCTCCCTTTCACGTTCCCAACCTTTCTATATTTCCCCGGTCCCCCACACCCGCCTCTAAGGTTCGCAGTGACATTGTCAACATATTAAGACAATTCAGGCTAAACAAAAATATGGTTCACAGTAATGTCACCATATGACTAAATTCTTTGACTGTGCCAAATATTTTGCTCGAAAAAAATCTCAGAATCTATCTTTCTTACTTGATAGCTAGCATAGCAAAGCCAAGCTGTTAGTGACGGTGAGAGACTTTGCCGAGCCAGCAATGGCTATTTTCTTAGTTCAATTAGAAAACTACTAAGGACCTTATGACAGCTCCATCTTCCTCATCAACAGTCGTCATGTCATTTTCAGGTTCCTCCCACTAAGATTAAAAGCTGCAAATATACGTAAAACTTTGTCATATAAAATGAGGTTGGTTCTTCTTTTACACACCATAAATATATGTTGACTCGTAAGTTTAGTCACAGTATGCATCAGACGAGAATACAACGATTGAGATTATGCTGCTAGATAGCACAACAAAATAGCAAAGTGAAAAAAGTATTCTACCTTCGTAAGAAAAAGGAAGACAAACAGTTATTTAACAGACTACGCACCTTATTAATGAGATGCTTCTCAGAAAACTTGAGGGATCCTGCTTCCTCCTTTGATTGGCTGGCTTGATTTTGCTTTTCACAACCTCCAACTGCAGATAAAAGGCGTATTGACAAGTGATTTTGCTTTTGATTTCTCCTCAAGTACCTTTTTTTTTTTGTTGTTTCAGGTTGGGTGGGGGTTGGTTCAAAGTTTATGCAGACTTCTGTTTATGGGTAAATGATATCATCATGCACCATGAAAGGTAGAATGCTTCATAACTTAAATGAAAAGCAAAAAGAGGAGGAAAAAAAAAGTAGTAAAAACTAAAAACTAAAAAAGAGTAAATAGAAGCATTTTACTTACTCTAATTTTACTTTTCCCACTGAAGTTTATATGGGGAAAGGATGTTGCTTCAGACTTCCCTCCCCCTTGGTATCTGCCTCTGGATTAAAACTCATTTCTCACTAAGTAACTTCCGGGTAACAGCTGCTGGACGTTTCTTCACCAGAAACATGGTAAGACACATTATACAAAATGATAATGGTGCTTTGATTCTATTTCTATCACCTTTTCCTGAGATTTTTGTATCAAATTTCTATATGCTTAACGTACAAATTATGAGCTTAATTTCGTGGACAACCATCACCGATGACAGGAAAACACTCTAAGCAATTGCAATTGCAAATCAAATCAAAGCAATTGCAAGGGGTATATCTAGGCCCTCTAAGCAATTGCAAATCAAATCCTTCTGAACTCCATAATTACAAAAAGCCCGCATTTCCTGTTTACAGTAAAATACCCTGGTCAACTTGAAGGGTTTGAGTCAACAATCACACTATTAACAATTATATAAAATAGATAGTTCCTCATTTGATACACATAATTGAAAGATTTTCCTATCTCTGTCCATGTCTCCATCATCCCTCTTTTGTCCACGGATTCTGAAAACCAAAACTACAACACAAACCGAACAACAATCTACTACGTGGTTCAATGCCAGAGGAGAGAGGTTGATGGCCATGACTTGATGAGAAAGATACCAATTTTTACAGCTGTGACTTTGCACTAAAATGATGTGCCAATACCAATTTTTCCATTGAGTAGTTTTGTCAAACAAGTGGTGTGCAAATATTTACCAAACAAAACGTTTTCCAAATTCCAAACATTTACCAAGCATTCATTCAAAATGGAAGATGCATATAAATTGAAGTAGAAAAAAACCCAACTTTGGACTTGAACATTTTTTTTCAACTTTGGACTTGAAAAAACCCCCAATTTTGGACTTGAAAAAATCCCCAAGTTTGGACTTCAATAAAAGCCCAGACTTGACAAAAATTCAGCTCAAACCAATCTATTTCGGAAACTTGGGCTGATTTAAAGATATCAAAGTGAACGAGTTGTTCGACAACAACAATACCTCATGCTCTGATATGTATACAGTGATCGACTGACAACACAACTTCGACAACACCTAATGGAGAATGTGACCATTTATCAGCATGCTAAATTAAGCCATTATTAACATAGTGAATTCAACAATACAATATAGTATCAGATATTGTCAAACATGATGCAAGAAAATACCTACATGAGAATCAACACAATTTTCTTGAATCTTTTGGGATTTTTTTAATGGGAAGCAGAACAATAAAAGCTTCGTCTTCCTTTTGTTCTATTCAAAGAACTGAGAAATAAAAACATTCATGCGATTCTAATGAAGACATGTAAGCTAATTTCGAAATTTAAGCGTGGAGGCAACATCTCAGAGAGAGAGACAAGCAGACCTGTTTAGCTAATTTCGAAATTTAAGCGTGGAGGCAACATCTCAGAGAGAGAGACAAGCAGACCTGTTTAGGAGAGAGACGGGGTCGATTTCACGCCGGAGGCACAGGGGGAATTTGCTGCCGGACGGAATGAACAGCGGGGATTTCAAGCCGGAGGAATCCCTTCCAGCTATACGACTTCTCTGCGTTTGGTTTGGGGGAATATATTTAAAAATAAAAAATAAAAAGAGTGACACATGTCCAACCTGTGTCATGCCATTAAAACGACGTCGTTCTAGTGTAGCTTTAAAAATAAAAAATAAATAGGGTGACACAGGTTCCTGTGTCATGCCATCAACGACGCTGTTCCAGTGCAGCTTTGTTGTTTCTTAGATCTTTGGAGACTTTCTACCTATATTAGCCGCATTTTATTAATTGAAGATATTAATTTTGTATATATTGTTATAATATATATTCGGGAAAAGTTTATTTTTACTGTATTTATATTAGTACTTAATCGCAATATTTTTTTATTTTTTAAAATGAGTTTAGTTACATCGAATCAAAAGCAAAACACTTGTCCTTCCCAACTTAAGGGTTCAAAACAAAGTAGTTTTGTTTAGTTTTTTCCAAAGACACTTTCTATCTATTCCAATCATATTTAATTGATCTCAAATATTTATTTTGTAGAATTCATTAGAATATAGATCATGTAAATGTTTCATATAATTTGGATATAAATTAGTACTCGATCTTTATGCATTTTTGGTTCTTAAAATGAGCCTGGCTTCGTAGAATTAAAACCCCGACAAACACATTCCAAATAGTAACGTCGTTCCCCGTTCCTATATCGATAAAGCATCGCCACGACACCACCATCATCTGAAGCTCCGTCCATCATCTCCGACCTCCATCATCTGAAGCTCGCTCGGCCGCCGTCCATCATCTCCGACCTCCAATCTCGTCGGCGTAAGAAATATCTTACCTTGAAGCTCCTTGTTCTTTCTTGTTAATTAGTATTTGATTTGGAAAATGCAACAGAAAAACATTACATGTGTATAGGTTTTCTTTCAAATTGGGTTTACAGGGATACTGTATATGTGCGGATAAGAAAAATGCATTGTGCGTTTACTTTGTTCAGTGTTTTGATTAATAGCTTGGTGGGTCTTGGATTTCGTGAAGAAATGGAGAGAATATTGAGAAGAAAGCAGTTCTTTCAGCCATTGACAAGTACATCTCTCCCTGCTTAATTGTTCTCGTCTGCTGTACTATATGCTTTAGCTACTTCTCATTTTTCTAGTTAATCTAGTTTCTGATTTCGTGAAAAAATGGCTACGTGTTGAAGTTTTGAATCTTGTTTGCATGTTGAGCCAACCCTCATTCCACTTTGTGTTTTTGCCCCACTCCCTTTATACATGTTTATTTTCAAGCTGGAACAGTGGTGGAGATACGAACCTTAGTCCGTGTTTGACTGACGAATTTGTGGAGGTATTTACATAGGGAAAAAAGATGTATTTTCTGTAGGATTGCATATAACATCAACAGAAAGAAGCTCTAATGAGTCTAATCTAGCTTCCCCACCACCAAAGAGGGATTATCATCAATCAGGTGAGTGGTTGGATCTGTTGATCTACAAGTACTAAAAACCTGCGTATCAATAAGACCCATGTTTAAGGGAAATGAAATTACAAGGAATGAACGAAATATTGGAAATTTTCCTCCCTATTGTGTGATTTAACTGGAATGGATTGTTTCACATTTGTTCAGTTTAATAATACATGACAGCAGCTATTGTGTTCCTTGTTAGAGTCGTGTTCAAGTAGTGGGTCTGATGAATATGAAATTTGCTCTAGACTTTGTAATATATGCAGTATGTTCTATATAAGGCTTCACGCAGCTGACAGAAAAACCTCTTGTTCACCTTCAGACCCATTTGGGTGAGTGATGGTCACTTGGAGTTCCGAGAGAGCTATCTTTTTCTCCCTTCCAAGACCTATGATAAAGCCATCCATTAATTTCCGAATTACCCAAAAAAAATAAACCCATCCATTTCTCCGTACTATCATTGGTTTGTACATGGATCACCAAATTCTCCTATGGAACTCTATATGTACACTAAGCGACACCTACTTTATATAGTTCTTTGCAAACTTATGGATTTTGTTTTTGTTGCATTGCTTCAATGTTCGATCAAAATTGAATAAAAACAAAAATAGTGCACACATTGGGAAGATATTGGACAGCATAATCCAATATTGAAGAACCAAATGTCCATGACACTTTTTACCCTTCCCAACTTTTCAAACTTGATTTCTAACCTCTTAACGTGTACCCAACGAATCGGATGATCATGAAATCAAACCCATCTTTTCCATGTCCTAGAAGGCCGGTAGACATATCATAGTTCATATATCTGATGGAAGCCACTCTTTCTCAAGTGATCTAAAGTGGCTCCATGGAGAGACTAAAGTGGTTTTACTTGAGGAGGTTCTGACTTTGAGTCATTCCAAAACTTGTTCTTCCGCGGTATGGTCGTGGCAAAAATTTGAAATGATGGTGAAGCAAACTTAAAAGCCAACCATCCATGACCCTAAAGTTCCCCACAATACCATAGTGCGCCCCTAACATATCCATTTTGAAGAGAAAAGAACATATCCAGGGGCGCGCAAGATGTCCGGAGGCCTTAGGCAAAATATTAACATGAGGCCTTTCCAAAAGTTAAAATTCTCTTCATCTCTTGATCATCTCCCTTTTTAGCTAATTATAGAAATTTCTTGTATATAAATGTGTGTGTGTGTGTGTGTGTGTGTATCTCTACAGCTATAGACATGTGGACTAAAAAGTGAGGCCTTCTCATTTCGGAATTCGGAGGCCTTTGGCCTTGGCCTTAATGGCCTTTGGGCCAACCCTGTACATATTGTCACCTATTTAAGCGTGTCTGATACTTATCCAAAGTATGTCCACTCGTCATCGAATCATCAAAGTAGCACTATGGGAGGACTAAGTTGGCTTTACTGTTGGAGACTTTTGAATTGAAGTCAGCCCATACTTAGTCTTCCAGAATACAATCATGGCAAAAATTCCGCATGGTGGTAATTGAACCAATAGAAAATTTGTCAAGACCTAAAGATTGTGAGAATTGGCTCAAATCTATAGGGCCATAGTTGGGTCTTCCAGAAGCTGAGATCAGCTCCAGCAACTAAGAACAGTTGCAGAAAAGAAGCATTGAAGTTGCTCTTGAACAGAGAATTAGCTTTTATTCATGTTTTGTTTCTCTTGTACTGATGTGGGAACAAATGCAGAGAGTTGAGAGAGAAATGTGAGAGGTTGTGTATGTGAGTTGGGTGGTTGTAATCCTCCTACATATAGTGAATCCGTTGCCCCATGGATGTACCTGTTTTTTATGAACCACGTAAAATTTCTGGTGTTCTTTGTGATTGCTTAATAAGTTGTGTGTGCATGTTTGGTTCACAATCTTGTTGCATAACAAAGATAGCTTCGAAACTTCCTCGTTCAACATATACTGCTACTAAGCCAACTATTTCATTAACTTATTGGGGATTCAGTACTACCATAAAAAAAAAACAAAACTGATGGGATTGATACCCTGTACATAATTTTAGCTTAACCACGAATAACTATAAATTATCTAGAATGATTAGACCCCTCGGACCACAAAGGCCGCAAAAGGTTCGTAGAGCTTGTATTATTTGTTAACCATGTAGTGAGCATTTCCACATGCATATACAGGCCTCTTTTCCTTCTTTATGTACATCCAAAAGGTTCGTAGAGCTTAACACTATTAGGATCAAAAGACATGAGCACTTTATTGCTTTGCAACTAGGCCTGAAACCAGGACAGAAGGTTTGGTTCACTCTCACCTTTTTTTGTTGATCAGCGACAAAAATAATAATTGTACTGGAGGCATGCCGAGGAGGCATAACCCGTATTCAATAATACAAAAAGAAAGTAGATGCAAAAGTACAAAGAAAAATTGCAAATCATGAAGCTATCCACATGGACTGCACTCACATGAGCAGCTTTTTCCTCATCCGTCACTATTACAACTTATTTGTCCAAGTTAATACAAATTTTCTTTTGGTATTTCCGTTTCTCACTACTTGACAGCGCATTTCTCTAAGTTATAACAAAGTTCTCTTTTTGGTAAAAGTTGTAATTGAACTTCTATAGTTACTGGCAGGTGTTGGATGTAGGATGTGGATGACCTTGTGCAGCGGAAACAAAGTTACAGGGGGTAAATATGAATGAGTTTCAAATAACAAGAGGGACACCAAGTAATTGTTCACTTGTTTTTGGACTTTGAATGCGGACTTTATGTGATGGAATTTCCCAGCTAATAGTCTATTTACTTCGTTTCTATACATACCTACAGAAATAGCCAGAGTTGTTTCCTTAATTGGTTGTTTACATGCTTTGGATGGTCTGGTTGCTCTGCAGGAACTAGACCGTATGGCAGGAATGGGCAGCACCTGCAACTATGTCAAGGTCGGATTACTATTCCAATTTGTATCCTAGATTTACTGCCAACAAGGGATCCCTGTACTTGTAACTGGCTTCTCCCATTATTATCTTTCTCTATATCAGATTGTTCGTGCTATCCCATGTAGTTTTCATATCCACAGCTAAAATAGTGTCATTTGTTTTGAGATTACCTTTATTTGGACTTTGCAGGCTGACTTCATGGATATGCCATTTTCTGACCACAGTTTTGATGCCATATTTGCGATAGAAGCTTACCGGTCATGCCCCAGATTTGGTATGCTAAGCTGGAATTCTCAGTTAGATCGTGTCTAGAATTTGAATTTGCAATTGTCTAATGATTCTGATCTTTCATGTTGGATATTATACATGGAATCCCTATATACATGTGTGCATATTCATCTTATTGTTTTTATCTATTTACAGAGTATTGAGGCATGGCCACCATTTTGCCGCCTATGATTGGTGCATCACTGATTCTTATGATCCCGGAAATGAAGAGCACCAGAGGATCAAGGTTATAATCATGCAAATCAATCCGGTGCGATATGTTAGAACTTGCTTTTTTCTGTCAGCATTACTTTCTTCGAAACAGGGCGAGGTTGAGCTTGGTGATAGTTACATAAATGTAAATGTAAATGTACCTGTCTACGCTCCCTAATTTATGCTCGCTATGTCCATTTATTGGTATTATTTGGAGTTTGATACTCATTTTTCTCGGGACTTGGCGGAGCAATTAAATTTCATACGGTCCCAATCAAATTAATTGAGAGATGGGACCAAGCTTACTATGAATTACAAAAGTGGGGCCATGATTTACTAGTCACCAACAAGTAATTGGGTATGGGCGGGAAAGAGCAAAGGAATTGTTTTCTAAACTATTGGCTTACACGGCTGGAGGAGATCAGAAGGGTTTAAAAAATGGGCCCTACATAACAATTGGAATGAGAAGGATGGGTGCTGCCCTATACATGTGTCCACTAGCATTATAAAAGAAAGCATGCAGTAAGGGTTTGGGGGGAAGTTCTTTTTCACGCAGAACAGAGGGAGGCTGCGAGGCAGCGAAACTTGAAGACCAAATCCTCCATGATCGGCTAATGCTACGGCTAGGGTAACGAGGATATCTCCGAGTAATATAATTGTATAGATTTTAGGGCTTTTCATTCGACATTATTTGTGCAACTATGGATGATTCGTTGTTTTCAATGGAAGTTCTGATTAGTGAAGTCCCCTAGTTTGCTTCCACGTGCCCAAACAAGGAGTAAAAAATTAGAAACCCAAAATTAGTGAAGTCAAAAATTGAGTCTCTCAGGGTCATCCATTGCGACGATCTGCGATCTCTCACTCCCAAAACAGCTATGGCGCTGCTAGAAGAAAGACCAAATCTGTGTGGGTGTGTCGATGGTGGAGTGCTCGTCATCTATGCGGCATCATGTTCAATTTCTCCATTGTCCGCGAAATCTCAAATCGAAGACCGAACACATCAAATGGAATGAACCACTTTCGCAAACACCAAACTGAACGTTTCCTCATCAAGCAGTCGGTTTCGGTTCTGGATTTTCAAAAACCGATTGGTTCTGTTCGGTGGAAATATTGGCGGAAAACCAACCAAACCAAACCGAACTGATTACATCCCTAACTAGACTTTAGCTTCCATTTTTAATGGAGTGCATTTTTGTTTACCCTCACTAAATGAGGTTGAACGTTAGTGATGAACAAAAATCGCACTCTTCTTAATGTTAGTCTGCTACTGTTTATAAAAACTTGATTATGAAAAACCAGTACTACTATTATGCATTAGTGTCACAGCTTACCACAACGCCAATCAATTACGCCAAATTCAGTATATCTTCATAGAATAATTCTTTTAAAGCATCCACGTGGCCCACTTGTAGCCTTAATGCAACAATCAACGAACCATCTTTATTAGGTTCATCCATAATAAAGGACTTTCCATCAAAGGCAACACTTCCTGGACCCATGTGAATTTCTTTTCCCCATCCAAAATCCACACCTTTTTGCGGCAGGCCCAGCGAACTTGTGACCTCAAGATTTGGGTTCCCATAGAAAGCTCCATGAGTTGAACCGACGGTATGATATGTCCTGAAATGGGTTAAGTTTGGTTGAACCTTGACAAAATCGAATGCAGATTTCACATAGTCATCTGTGACCATCTCTATAGCTTCTCTAATTTTAGATGAGCCATAACTTAATGGCATAGTCATCAGCTTACCCGATTGGCTTGTAGCAGCGATCCTTATAATTGCATTACCAAAGTACCCTTGTGGCAGCGGTGGTTTCATACGATCACGGATGTTTACTTGAAAGTACAACTTCGTAATTTGATCATGTTTGTGCTCGCGTGCCTTGCATGTGCATCTCCAGAAGTGTCCTGCCACAGCCTCGTATCGGCTGTAGGGCCGTGACTCTGTGGCTCGGCTATCATTAGCCATGTTCTTCAGCTTTTCAACTTGGGTTTTACTAAGGTGTAGCATGACTACAGTTGTTCTCTTGTTTCGTTCTTCCTCACTATCTGATTGGTTAATCAACAACGGTGGAGGATCAAATCTCTCGTGATTATATCGCGGCGTGGGTGGGTCTCGAGCCAACAACGCCGTACGATCAAGGTAGGGGAGGACGACGTCCAACAGGTTGCCACGCGCAATTTGGGCCCACACAGACATGAAGCTTCTCAAACTTGTACCATCAGCCATGATGTGTGATATGGCCAAGCCAAGACTCAAGCCGCCACACCTAAACCTAGTGATTTGCACCAAGAGCAATGGAATTTCATGCAAAGGAGCATTATAGTCCACTGAAGGAATGAGTGATCGGAGCTCTGGCGTTGGACAGAAGTCACCAAAGTCGGCGAGTTCAGCATCCGACTCCGCTTCCCAAAACCCAGCACCAACCGAGTTGCATTCGAGCTCGACTCGGCCACCTTCTCCGACCAATTTCAAACGTCCAGCTAGTGGGTAGAAATGCACGAGTGCTTTGCTCAAGGAAACTTTTAAAGATTCAAGAGCTGATCTATAGGAAAAGTTGTCAGGGGGACAATAGATGTAGATTACGGGAGCGTGGGTTATAGGTTTATCCTGATCACAATCAGAAATCACAATACCAGAGGTCGGTGTTGGTTCAGCTGGCTTTATTGTGTAGCAACCCTTCAATACCACCATATTCAGAGAGAGATGCAGGGTTCGTGTGTTTTGCTCCGGTAATCGCAAACACCCGTATGGAGGAGGAAAACTCCGATTGTATTCAACTACAAAACACAAATCATGAAAACCCTGTTGATTATTGAAGACGTGTGGCTCCCAGTTAATCCTTAACCAGCCCTATCTTATCCTCTGTATTATTGGAGACATGTGGCTATAAGAGAGTCTTGGGTCTTTGTCCAGTCTTTGTATAGTGCGAAGAGTTTTGATGCAAGCACAATTTTACACCAAATTAAAAATACATTCAGATCATAATTCAAAAGGCTGAAAAGTCAAAAAAAATAAAAATGAAAAGCTGAAAATGAGTCTGCGGAGGGAGTACTATATTGATATAGTCTAATAAGTTAAGACGTTTATATTATAGTAACTTGCAAGAGGAGAATTCCGGAATCCCAATGCGACCCTTTTGTAGGAAAAAAAAAATTAAAATACTCAGGCGAAAGAGAGAAATCTTGTATGGCCCTGATTTTGTGTCATCTTGTTTGAATTTTCCCATAAATTTTCATCCTCTGTCGAACTCGAATACTTTCTGTACAAAAAATCTATTCCTGGGGATAAATGAAAAGAAGCAGAAACAAAAACTGACCACCTAGAATTGTATTTGAAATTACACCATCTGGTAAATGTTTAACAAGCTGATCAGCTGCTTGTCTGCTTGAACAAATGAGGGATCCCCTCTAATTCTCGTAGATGATAGGAAGGGAAACTCTGATCTCAATTGACAGTCACAGAAAAGAACACTCAGCTCTAAATCAACTTCTAGTTTACGGACAAATTTTCCAAGTTGCAGAGAACAGTTTTCTTTGTTTTAAAGACAAACCTAACACAGAGATCTTTGTTGCACAAGAACTGTTAGGCACGCAATCTGCCTCACCAATTCGTGGCACCATCTGCATCGCGGGATTGGTAGAAGTCATTTGGCCTCACAATGTTTACATCCTCAAATTCATTGTCATCTGTAATCAAGAAAAAGGTGAAAGTAAATCTCAAAATTGCACTAATCCTGGGTCAAATACACCCGACAATGTACTTCTGACTGACAACGGTCAAGGATTTGGCCAGAAACCGAAGTTAAATCTCAAGACAAAGTGAACGATCCCTATGAATGAATAAGGCTGTGGTCGGATCCTGGATTTGAGTAAGGTTAGTTTTTTTTTTTTTTCTGCTTCCAGTGTGTCCTGGAGAGCTTAGGAAGAAGTTATGGGAAAAGAAAAAGGTAAATGAAGATAACAAAGACAATGAAGAGAAACAGCTATCAACTACGCAATCAAAAATATATCTAAAACAAAGCTTATAACCTACGTACATGTACCATGCACGCACAGTTTTACACCAAATTAAAAATCACAATGAGGAAAAGAAATGGCGCAAGTTGTTTTAGAAAAAAATACTCAAAAATCACACAAATACATTAGTACTTATTAAAATTGTAGCGGGGCTATTAGCCCCGGCTTCATCCTTGGGAGGGAGTAACACTGCTACATATTCGTGTCACATCTTACAAAATCGCCAATCATCTATATCTTTGTAAAAGATTTCTCTCAGAGCATCCATGTGGCCTAATTGTAGCCTTAGTGCAACAACCAATGAACCATCTTCATTATGCTCATCCATAATAAAGGCCTTGCCATCAAAGGCAACACTTCCTGGGCCCACGTGAATTTCTTTTCCCCATCCAAAATCCACACCTTTGAATGTCAAGCCCACCCAACTTGTGACCTCAAGATTTGGGTTCCCATAGAAAGCTCCATGAGTCGACCCGACAGTATGATATGTCTTGAAACGGGTTAAGTTTGGTTGAACCTTGACAAAATCGAATGCAGATTTCAGATAGTCATCTGTGACCATCTCTATAGCTTCTCTAATTTTAGATGAGCTGTAACTCAATGGCATAGTCATCAGCTTACCCGATTGGCTTGTAGCGGCGATCCTTATAATTGCATTACCAAAGTACCCTCGTGGCAACGGTGGTTTCATACGATCGCGGATGTTTACTTGGAAGTAAAACTTCGTAATTTGATCATATTTGTGCTCGCGTGCCTTGCACGTGCATCTCCATAAGTGTCCTGCCACAGCCTCTTCAGCTTTTCAACTTGGGTTTTACTAAGGTGTAGCATGACTACAGTTGTTCTCTTGTTTCGCTTTTCATCACTATCTGATTGGTTAATCAACAACGGTGGAGGATCAAATCTCTCGTGATTATATCGCGGCGTGGGTGGGTCTCGAGCCAGCAACGCCGTTCGATCAAGGTAGGGGAGGACGACGTCCAATGGGTTGCCACGCGAAATTTGGGCCCACACAGACATGAAGTTTCTCAAACTTGTACCATCAGCCATGATGTGTGATATGGCCAAGCCAAGACTCAAGCCGCCACACCGAAACCTAGTGATTTGCACCAAGAGCAATGGAATTTCATGCAAAGGAGCATTATAGTCCACTGAAGGAATGAGTGATCGGAGCTCCGGCATTGGACAGAAGTCACCAAAGTCGGCGAGTTCTGCATCCGACTCCGCTTCGCAAAACCCAGCACCAACCGAGTTGCATTCGAGCTCGACTCGGCCACCTTCTCCGACCAATTTCAAACGTCCAGCTAGTGGGTAGAAATGCACGAGTGCTTTGCTCAAGGAAACTTTTAAAGATTCAAGAGCTGATCTATAGGAAAAGTTGTCAGGGGGACAATAGATGTAGATTACGGGAGCGTGGGTTATAGGTTTATCCTGATCACAATCAGAAATCACAATACCAGAGGTCGGTGTTGGTTCAGCTGGCTTTATTGTGTAGCAACCCTTCAATACCACCATTTTGAGAGAGAGAGAGAGAGAGAGAGAGAGAGAGAGAGAGAGAGAGAGAGATGCTGGGTTTGAGAGAGAAGGGAATATAAAATCTAACGTTTCCGGAGCTGGGTGCACATGCAATATCTTGGAAAATGATTCCGTGAAAAAAGAATTATCAGAATGATTTAATTATTCGAATATATAAGACATTAAAAACTATGTAGTATAATGGAAGTCTAGCTGTTTCCTGTTCGAAAGTGAAAGAAAGTCCATGATTGATTCAGAGTTCAATTTTAAATATGTAAACCCCAAATTCCATCAAATAAGTTAGACCACACTGGGCCAGTGCAACCAACAAGTGGCCGATGATAATTTAAATGACATTTTAAAAAGAAACTCTATGGATATTGTAAAACCATCACTTTCATTGTCAAAAGTGTGACTCCCAATACCAACCACCCAGAATTGAAATTGCTGCCATTAAGAAAGATATAAACTCGAATTCATAATCTAATAAAGGGCACCACGGGTGGAGCTATCTAGAGTAGGTGTGTCTCAAAAGTCACCCCAACACTCCTACACGCATACTCAAGTTTTCTATCTCCAAGTCCCTGACGACGCGCCCAGAATAACCTAAAACAATCATTTTAGGCACAAAGCTTATCAAACCTGTGCTGTGGAACGAAATGAGAGATGATTTCCTCTCAAACACTTTTCTTGTAAACGTTGAAAGGGAAATTGCTTTGCGATATGGTTTAAAATCAATTCTACGCGGTTTTTAGGATTTGAAATAACGCCGAGTTCTATTTTGATAGATCGTTTTAAATTACTCCTGTTCATTGTTAATGGATTCTTAACCTTAAAACGTGTCCATTTTTTTTATGGGTATTGCAGATGATTAACCGTGATATGTGTTACATGTCTTGGGTATTATTGTAGATGATTAACCTCAGAACATGTAAACATGTTTTTCCGGATATCATTAACCTTATAATGACTTTACTATTAGTGGTTGATATCTCCTAATATCGCAACTTGCAAACCCTGAAGGGCACTAATATTACTAGTTTCCAGCTCAAGTAGTGTTGCCCAAGACTGCAATGGATGGAGTAAAGGGTTCAGGTCCTGGCTGAGAATTGAGGGGGTGTCTCATCACACACACAGACACAGATATTGGCAAAGACAAGAACTGGTTAGAGTTTTGATGCACTCCATACTTCTTTTTGGCAAAGAAAAGAATTACATGTCCTAGCACAGAAAACACATTATAGGCTAGGCAATAATGTAACACAAGCAATCAAGCATACCTGGAGCAGCAGTAATACAAAAACAAAAACACAATAAAAGAGGACCTCGCTAAAGAGACACTAACCACCAGCCAAAAAATAGAAGAGACACTAACCCAACTAGCAGCTAACAACTCAGAGTACACGGCAAGAGGCCTTTGGCCCAACGGCACCAAGAGTGCACTTAGGTCTCCTCTTCCACGTTGCTAATCTAACTATACTATCAATACTAACTTTCGCCGAGAAAAAAAAAACCTCAATAGTCAACACCAACATATCAAGCAAAGAGGCCTCACATCCTTCATAGGGCTTTTCGTACAATATCAGTAGGCTGCTGAGTTGCTCAGCTTGTGCTATGTAAGATGCACCGTTCAGTATGTTGATAGATATAAAAACCCACTCAGTTGAAAAAAGTATATCGTTCCAACTTCCAAGCTTACTGCTTTTTAGTTTTTAATTTTCATAAGAAAGCAAAGTAGACCTCATTTCACAGGTTTGGTGGCCTAACGAGACAAAATTAGCATAGAAGGTGTTTTCTATATGAACAGTCAAGAAGGGGCTGGACTTATGAGTCGTTAAGAGAAAAAACGAAGCCGCGACAAAAGTTAGGTGTGGTATTTTACTATTTTCATATGGACAGTCAAGAAGAGGCTGGGCTAAGCAGTGATAAAAGTTAGGAGCTCCGCATCCTGGTATAATTTGAAACAAAAGACAAGTCGAACGCTTTGAAGTAGGAGAAATCTAGAGATAAAAGAAGAAGAAGAAAAGGGATGATTGTTCCCTTATGGAGTCGATGAAGATATTAATGCAAAAGGCAAAGAACTAATAGCGCATAAGAAAAAGGCAGATAATAATAAGAAAGAAATGCATTAAGCCAAAGGGATAAAAGCGAGGTTACAAAACACAACCTTTTCTCAGGGTCAGAGCCACAACAGCATCATTCTCGACCTGAAAGAGGTGTGACAACTTTGTTAAACACATCGACAAATCCTCAGGTAAGCTTTAAAAAAATAGGAGATATTCCAAGGACATCGTAACGAGAATTCCATCGGATGATGGGAACCAAGACCAAGTATTGCTATTTCTCATATACATAACATGGAACCCGGAATAAAGGAAAATTGTAATGAAAATGGAGTGATACCTTCTGATCTGCCAACGTTTTTAAATCATCCAACACATTGCCGGTTTCCACAAGAGTCAAGCGCTGATCATTTGCGGGATGATCAACAAGGGGTTGCAACTTCTGCTTAATGTCAAGAATTGTCTCAGTTGGATCGCACTGCAGAAAGTAGGTAGTCTTACTACGCTTGACACGAATGTACATAGCCTGAAAACAAGACCCAATTACGAATTTATCAAGTAACCGAAATAATAATGAATTGCTACTTTACTTATCAAAAAATAATAATGAATTGCTAGAGTGAAGTGCACTAGAACAAGTACACCTAAAATGAGATTTACTCCATTTGTCATGTTAGCCCCAAGGTTCTAGATTTTGATGATAACAAACACAACCTAATTGAAGTTACATTAGTCAATTCGGCTTCATTGGTGAGATATATTCTTATTGGGCTAATTGTGTTATTCATTCTCTTTGAAGGGACTAAAGAGCAATTGTCAAGTATAGGATTATCCAAGATGTGCTTTAATCTTTATACAGGGAATTATTTTTCAAAACTAGGTTTCTACATTTGAGAGAAAGAAAGAGGCGATGGAAGCCGTGGAAAGAAAGGGGATTTTCAAAATTGAAGAATCAAGGGATTTGGCTTTGGGAAAATTGAAGATACATATGGAAGGGATAATCTTCTTCAAATTGCTATCTCCAATAATCAAGTAAATTGAAGGAGGAGAGAGATTAAGGAAAATCTCCTCCTAGTTTCTAACGGTTGGAAAAGCTTGGCAAGGAATGTGGAAGACTTGATTGCTGGAAAGATGAAGACGGAAAGAACTAAGAAGGAAATATAGTTGGCTGATTTTGTGCAACGGCTAAGAGAAAAATTCCAAAGTTCAAGTGGGTCTTCAAGGTTAAAAAGAGAACAAAGAGGAAGCCATAGCTACAGCACTAGCCGGAAAAAAAATCTGCAGTGAGCCATTACTTGAAATTCTGTCATTCAACTCTACGCTTCCATCTTGAATATCTTACACTAGCTTGAGTGTTGTCTTTGAATCTTATTGTAAAAGGGATTGTACATCCTTGTTCATACTCTTGTGAGAGGTTATCATTTTGTGAGTGATTTTGGAGACAAAATCACTTGAGAGTTGGGTGTTACTAGCACCGGAGTCAAAACTAGTCGGAGCAACTGGGGATAGATAGCTCGTTGTAAAGGTTGTCTAGTACCCGCGAAGCTAGAAGAATTGTAACTATTGGGGATAGTGCAGCCAATCCCGAGTTGGACACTTAGGGAGTGGACTACGCCGTGAAGTTGCGGACCGAACAACTATAAATCCTTGCGTTTGATTTCTCTCTTCCCTACTCCTTTACTTTGCGTTTTGCTTATAATTATTGCATTATTGATTCCCTTATCTCACTTGACTATTCTGATTTGAGTAAAGTTCTTAATTGTCGAAACACCGCTTACTAGAATTGTTGCATCAGGTATTAAATTTCAAGATTTCGCATAATAACTACTCTTTGAATTTGTTCTGTTTTGAGTCTGCTCAATCTGCTGCAGTAACTATTTCGGATTGTGTTTTGCAATTAGTTTTTTATTTCCGCATTGTATTTGTGACCAGCATGTCCGGACTCTGGTGCCTGTGCAGCTGTGCCTATTGGAGCTAAATGCTTCACTGTGCTTGAATGGCCATTAATTGAGGTTTTCCCAATGTTCCAACTTCCAGATTCCTACTGTTCTGTGCCTATGTCTTTACTGAGAACCCAATTTGTGACAAATGTTGGTTTCTATGTGAAGTGCACACCCTAGTGGAGACCAAACCGATCTAACAACTGCTCTAAACATCTGGTGTATTTTGCACTAGACTCGGGCACTGGTGCTCAAGTCTAATATCCCTTTTAAGGATTCAACACTTCCAACTCTAGAGCCACAATTGAATCCATATACGATCATCTCAATCTTCTCACACTTTTATGAATGAGGAAAAAGCCTTCCCCCACCCCGAAATTACAAATTACATATTTCCTTCGTTCCCCCTTAAGGTAGTTTGGATCTTGGATTTGTGGAGGGTTCTTTGAGGGAAAATATTATACATATTTTACCTGAAATCTCTACACAAAACCATGCTCCAACTCAGCCTCAAATTACATAGTAACATTTAAAAAAGCAAGAGAGAGAGAGACAAAACCCATACTGGTGTATATGAGAGTGTTCAAGCGACACAAAGCCTCAGTTATGTAGAACGCAAACTCCCCTTCCTCATCTGAATTCCCTTCTTATTGTCCTTTTTGCATGTTACACGTATTGAAGAGCTATTTTTCACAATTCTTGCAAACAATAAATGATCCATGAAGCTGAGTAGTGACCTAATCTAATTCTACAGCTCGAACCCTAGAATACGCACGTACTAACAGTCGGACACATGTCAAGAGAGTGGTAAAACTGGGCCCTTGATCATCTAAAGGTAATTCACAAACATCATTGTATTCGTTATGACATATACATGCATTATGCGTGCGAACGTAGGGCTGAATTGGTAGAATTGATAACCACGTCGATTTCCATTGTAAATGCAATTACGGAAACAATTCACTGATCGATCAAGAAATACTAACCATTTGTCCACGATTTGCCGTTTCCGAGGCCGGAATTATCTGCGGAGAAAATGACCGGAAGTACAGTGACCACCGCCAGAATTCAACCTAGAGTGGAGCAGGTGAGTCTCTGTTTGGACCTTGGCGATGGAAAGAGAAAATACGGGAAAATAATACTCCAGTAATTCACCGTCTTCAAATAAATAAATGTCTGTGTTAAAATGTTATACTCTCTGGCTCAAATTTACTGTCGACTTTCATCAATTCACGACACTTAAAAAATTATAAATTATTTATATTTTTAAATATATAATATTTTATATATTCATTACTCAATATGAATTTTGTTTAATAATTCTTAATAGATTCTATTAAATAAAATTATCAAAAATAATATAGATTGAAATATATAAATAATTGAATAACGACAGCGACATGCATATCAAAAAAAATTGGGATAGAAGAAGTATTATGTACACTTTTTCAAAAGGATATTTTATACTATGTAATTTATAATTGGATTGTTGTTATGAATTACTTCTACATGGTTTGGTTTTCAATTCTCTAATCCAAACCAAACCAATTCGGTGAGCATATTCAATGGGGATGGATAATGGCTACAGCAGCCATTTGCCCACTTTTAGGCTGTAGCACAAAAAAGAATTGGGTAATTCTATTTGCAACCACCTTTTAGCTAAATACAACCATCAAAAATCTTAAAATCAAAATTTGAAATTGTAATCCAGTTTTGGATAAATACAACCAACAAATTTTCCAAATATTCCCAATCTACCCCTCCCCTTCGTTTTTGGACCCCGCCATTCGGACTCCCAGTATTGAATTTGATCGGTATTTTCGGATATGAATGTTTGAAATATGAACCTTAATTCGGATTTTAAAACATGAATTATATGTTTGAAACTAATAGATTTAAATTCTCATTGTATGCTTCATTTTTTAATCCAAAGTTGTTTTAAATATTCAAAAGTTAAAATGTGAAATAAAACAATTACTTCAAGTTTCAAAAATTAAAAATTTGAGCTCCATTGGTGTTTCAAAGTACGAGAGTAGTGGACCTAATGGTTTTCAAACATATTCATGTTTTACAATCCGAAGTAAGCTACATATTTCAAACTTTAAATGATGAAAATATTGTGCAAATTCAATACTGAGAATCTGAATTTCGGACGACGAGAAATACAAATGAGGGACAACATAGTCTTTGTACATTAGGATATTTTTGTCCAAATTTTGTTACATTTCACGTGGTTGTATTTAGCTAAAAGGTGGTTGCAAATAGAATTACCCAAAAGAATTTAGCAAACAAAGCCCGGTTCGATAACCATATTAGTCCTTGGAATTGGACTACTAATTTCATGGGGCTTCTAAAACTTTGTTTGGTAACGCAAAAAGGGTTTGGAGAGTCCAAAGGGGACTAGCAATCCAGCTCTCAAGAGATTTTAACAATACCCTCTCACATATAGTATTATTAGTCTAATCCAAACCTTGGCTTTATGAAAGTACGAAACTATCATTGGTTAAACCATTAATGGCCAAACTATCCTTGACGCGGAGTATTTTGTTTTTATACTCAGGGACAAATAAAGGCAGCTTCAAAAATCAATAAAACATGCAAACGTGTGTGAGGATAAAACACAACTACATTGGGCATTTGGAAGTAGTAGAACTTGATGGGAAAATGAGAGAAATCAGGGACAAATAAAGGCAGAAACTGTATTCCATATCTCTTCACCAATATTATTTTTCATTGCATTCATCGTTGTATAGATGTACAATAATAAGGAGAAAGTTGAGAAGATAGAACTTATGAATACATTCGCGTCATTACAATATCTTGTCATATCCATCAACTTTGCTTGTGCTATATTTGTGGTCATCTTGCATGCTGTAATGGTCTAAAAAATTATGTTGGTTTCACAATAGTCGGTTCACAGTTTTTTTTTTTTTTCCCCTTTTTCATAGAATTGTCTTGGAGCACTAGATGGGATTTTTTTTGGTTAACCAACAGGAAAACAATAGGAAAACATTCAAGGACAAAGTTGTCAATTTAGTGTTCGAATCACATCCTTGCATTTGCAAACAAACGTGAGGTTGGGATTAATACTCCAATCCCAAGATCTAATACTATGGAAATCAAACAAAAACTTCAAATTAGAGAGGGTATTGATAATCTCTAGCATTACAAAACCTATCATAATCCCATCACCTTGGAATTATTAGGGGTATTGATAATCTCTAATATTACAAAACCTAATCCTAATCCCATCCTTGCGAGTCAGGTTATTAAACGATGAGTGCCAAATTTTGGCAACTCGTCTCCAATAGTGGGTTTTAAAATAGAATCAAAGGTTTCAAATATCAACTATTTACTATAACTTTCCATCCACCTAATTTTTTCTCTACCTTCTCAACCACAATTCAACAACTACTTTCGTCCGAAAATAAATTTCCTGTCCGCGATAGGATGACTTCAAAGAATTTAATTTTTTTAAATGTGTTATTTTCTTTATTTTCAACTTCCGTCAAAAAATATGTTTGAACTTTATTCTTGAAGAAAATATGTGGTACGAAGTATTATTTTTAACTTTTTATTTTACGGTCCGGACAAACATTTTGGGAAAGCAAAATGAAAAAGAGGGATCTGGGGGAGGTGTTATGCGGTAGGTGTTGTGCGACGTGTTGTGCAGCAAAACTACGTCGTTTTGCTTGATTTGTGGGCATACCTTTGAAGCTTCCAAGAGCCTTATTTGGAGGGGGAAAAACCACTACAAAGTGCCTAAACCCTAAACCCAAAGTGCCTAAACCAACTATACCCTACCCAAAAAAAGCCTAAATCCCCTAAAATTAAATCCTAAAATTAACTCTCCAAACATGGCCCTTAGAAGCTTTAGAGGTGTACCAAAAAAATGAGCACGTGGTTTTGCCGCACAACACCCACTTCTTTTTTCCTTTCTCCCAAAGCGGTCCCTCTCTCTGTTAGCCAGAGAGGGATCTCACCTTCACCGCTCACTCTCTCGGCTTATTAACCGATTTGCAGGTTTTTATTACTTTATTACATAAAACGGGATTTTTTAACTTTATTCCCGAATTACGTGAAGTTGTGGTTAGCAACCAAAAATTTAAACATGACTCCCAAACACGCTTTCGCAGTTGCTTGAGGCAGATTAACCAAAAAATTAAGATAATCCTAATCCGAGTAACACGTTTTTAATAAAATGTGGTTTTTATAAACGTAAGAAAAAGAAAAATAGTAAAAGCGTGCTTAGCAAACACGCCTTCTAATAAAAACGTGCTTAGTAATCACGTTTTTGTCTTTTCACCCCTGACAGCAGGAAAACAACTTCGAATGTATCATTTAACCGGCAGAGACATCGAAGCACGGACGCGTCCCTCTCGCTGTTCGGTCGGACTGCTGGACTCCTGAGCCGTGCGGTGGCGATGGAGTCGAGAACCGGGGAAAAATCGTGTCAAAGTAGAAAAAGCCCCAACTTTTTTTACCTTACAAGGAAATAGGCGTGATTGGCAACCACACCTTCTAAAACCGTGTTGAACAAGAACGTTTTCTAAAAGCGTGGTTACAACCTGGATTACGCCCTCTCTCTCACGCACACACACTCTCCCGATCTCTCTCTCTCTCTCTCTCTCTTCCCCCTACCCAATCGACAAATCCACCCCCTCCCTCTCCCGATCTCAACCCTGTTTCAAACGATTGGGTTTCATCGCACCATTCTTTGAAGAAACCCACTCGATTTGGGCTGTTTTGCATATACACACACTCCATTCCGGCGACTTTTTGTAGATTCACACTCGATTTCGGAGAATTTTTGCAGATTCCGGCCACTGGTAAAATCCGGTCATTTTCCGGCGAGATTTAAGGTAAATTCCGTTCCAATTTTGGTATATATAGCAGTCGGGTTTGATGAGGTGTCATATATGGCTATAGCCATTTGGTGTTCCAATTATTTTGCAGAAATGTCCTTGAACTTTATGATAATTTGGAAATTAAGCAGTCCGTGTCGCCATCAGGCAGTTGATGAGCTGAAACAGTTATAGGCAGATGGCCGAACCTTTACCAAACTTCCTAGCTCGGAATTAGGGTTTATGCTGGCATTTTAGACCTAACAATCTCCTTGGATCATCTCATTGTCAGTTGAAACAATGGGCAATACATCTTCGATGCTCACTCAGTACGACATCGAAGAGGTTCAAGAGCACTGCAATCACACCTGTAAGTACATTTACTTATTAGATCAATGTAGGTGTGTAATTCTATGGCAGTGAATGGAGTTTTGGGGCGTTGTTGGTTAGTTAACTGCGATTTGTTTGTCTTTTTGTTTTTTTTGTTTGGGGGGTTTCAGTTTCGCAGCAGGAGATAGTGTCGCTCTACCAGAGATTTTGTCAGCTCGATCGGAACAGCGGTGGCTTCATCTCTGCCGATGAGATCTTTTCCGTACCTGAATTCGCCGTCAATCCTCTCTCTCAGGTTCTTAATTGCTCCCTTCTCTCTCTCTATCATCTGTATACACACGCACGCGTGTATCGTATGCATACATTTTCGTATTTCTATGTAATTTATCGCCACCTCCTATGCATTATTAACAACTACTACTAACCACAACAACAACAAGACCCGTGTAATCCTCAATCGAGGGTGGTATGCTTGGGATTTGGCAATATGAGAGCAAAATGGTTGTTCTCTTGGAAAGTTTTACCACTGTAATAGTGGCTCCCTATATGCTTTGCAAGTATGTAAAATAACTAAATAAGTGGTGATAGTTATTGAATACATGAAATAACTTCTTGTAAAAAGTTGGAGGAATTATGGAGGAAGGAGAAGATGGAACTGAAGGGAATAAAGTGACACTTATTTGAGAGATGAGAACAATATGAAACCTAATGAAAAGTCATATCTTAAAGTCAAGTATGTAAAATAATTGGTTATAGGTATTGAATATGTGAAATAACTTGTTGCCTATTTCTCAGCTTGGTTGGGAATATGATTAGTGGTTTCGTGTGTGTGATGTTTTTGTTTCTTGGACCTACGTCCTCGAGTTGTGGAGTTGTTTCTTTAGAGTCCGTTTTGAAAGCTTTGTAGCCATCTCGGCTTGTCCTTGTGTGACGCTTTGGGCATGTCCAGATCATTTTATAAGATCTCTGTTTCGGGTCTGCAGTTATTTATTTGTTTCGGGTCTGTTAATTTGTATCATTTTTCCCTTTTCAGAGATTGATGAGGATGTTGGATGGATTGAATTTCAAGGAATTTGTAGCATTCTTGTCTGCATTTAGTTCTCGTGCAAGCTTGCAACAAAAAGTCGAATGTAATGACTCTTTTCCTATTCTATGTGTTCACCAATTCACATCTTATTGGACTTGGACCCACAGCATTTGAGTTTTTTAGTACTATATCTTTACTTTTAATTTTTCAATGACATAATGGTGCATATACATATTTGCTGTAGTTATCTTCAAGGTTTATGATTCGGATGGCAATGGAAAGGTTGCATTCAATGATATGTTGGATGTTCTGCGGGATTTGACTGGACAATTTATATCTGAACCACAAAGGGAGGTTAGTTCTCTGTCTTCTTTATTTTGTTAACATTCTTTAATTTGTTCACAAATATGTTAACCTGGTCTCCACATGAGAGGGCGAATGGAAACTCATCTGAACTAAGGTTTCCATGATGCTAGGTCAGTGGACTGACCAACTAGTCAATAAAATTGACGGAAATTAAGTGTGATGTAAGATCTGGAAGTCTAGTTAGTGTGCCACCAACAGAAGCAGGTCTTCCACTTGACAATTAACAAATTGTGACAAGAAAATGGAACATGTGGTTCGTGAGGAAAATGGAAGCATGGGAAAAAAGAAAAGGAAATTGCTTCGTATGACATAAAATGTGGAAAATGCTTTAACCAATATCTTTTGAAATTTTCGAAAGAGTGTAAGAAACTTAGAATCCTATGATATCCATTGACCTTGGTCATAAATTGCCATGTTTTTACTTATCAAAAAAAATAAAATAAAAAAATTGCCATGTTTTGACATGTTCTCTCCCATCCTTGGAATCAAACAAAGTGTTTTAATTATGTCCAAGCTTCAATTAAGTCTTTCTCGGGAGAACTTTTATTTTCATAACATTGCTCTGATCTTGGTACAATCTGGCAGATAAATGAATTTTTCGAAATGACTCATGTAAGTTGTGTTGTCATTGTCACTGGTACTTTCCATGAAACCTCTAGAGTACCTTGGGTAGAACAACTTTGAGACTTTTAAGTAAGTTATGCCCACTAAATTGAAAATTAGATAATAATACCACGAGATCAGGTTACTTGGTTGCAAGTAAACATGACACAGGATCAGTTTGGGGTGTCTCTATTCCGTTATGCATTGGCAACAAAAGATATAAGACACTATAGATTTTCTGACTAATTATTTTATTACACAAGTTGGTCAAGAGAATAGACTATTGAGTAACGTAGTTCTGTTGATTGCTGGTTGAAAGCGTACAGAACCTGATGTATCTGTAAAGCCAACTTATGTTTTCTACAAGATGAAAGTTGGTGCTAACAAGCATGTTTGTTTTGCGTGATTATATTTGTACAGAAAGTTCTGACCCATGTGCTTGAGGAAGCAGGCTACACAAAGGATTCTTTGTTAATTCCATCAGACTTTGTGAAGGTAATGACGTTTTACTTATCCCATTCCTAGTTAATGCAGTTTTGGATACCATTTGATTTTTAACGCTGATGTTCAATCAGAAACACATAAATTTTCAATTGGCATGTCTCGTTATTCTGAGCTGTTGTGCACTACAGATGTAGTGCAGTAACGGAGTATAAAACCTTGTGAACTGTTTTCTCTTTTAAGAGCATTGTTCAAAGTCTATCATTTTGTGCTTATGGAAGGCAAGATGCAAACCATATCAACATGCTGCCAACCTATTTATCTCAACACACGCGCGCGTGCGCACAGAGAGACGAGAGAAAATGAGAGTGTCCGAGACATAGAAATTGGCTGAATAGCACCCACAACCCTAGTATCGAGTGTAAACCTTCAGCAACCCGAAAATGGCATCCAAAGAGAAAAAGGGCAAGAAGAAGAGATGAAGATTGAAGATGATACTGATCCTGGGAAGAAATCAAAGAAAGCAAAGAAGGAAAAGAGCCTCTCGTTCAATGTTATCCCTTTCCTACGCCGGAGAAAAGGTAACTCATTTTGTTAACAGAAGAACAACTAAAATGGAGAGGAGGGACATCCATTGCTCCATGGCCAACAGCCTATTTCGTACCTTCCAGGAGGAGGTTTCACTGGTCTACTTTGACGACTTCAACTATATGGCCGAAACATATAGTTTATATGTCATGGAGATGCAGTTGGTATTTATACCTGAAGACTTAACCATATTTTGCTTCAAGTTCCAAATATCATTTTCCGGTGGGGTCCAGCATCCACATCACCTCTTGCCCAATCTTGTACTCTAGCCACTCTAAAAGCGGCACCAGAGGAATCTGATCGACGACAATCCCAGGCTCTGCTTCATCATCCTTTACAGTGACAAGCTTCGGAATATTTGCGTGGTCTAAGCCGTTCAGAAACTAGGCAGCTTCCAACACCTTGTTGAAGTCGTCAAAGTAGACCAGTGAAACCTCCTCCTGGAAGTCACCACTTAGGCTGTTGGCTATGGATCAATGGACGTCCCTCCTCTCCATTTTAGTTGTTCTTCTCTAAACAGAATGGGTCACCTTTTATCCAGTGTAGGAAAGGGATACATTGAACGAGAAGCTCTCTTCCTTCTTTGATTTCTTCCCGGGATCAATATCATCTTCGGACAAATCTTTGTCTCTTCTTCTTGCCCTTTTTCTTTTCGGATGCCATTTTCGGGTTGTTAAAGGTTTACACTCGATACTAGGGGGTTACACACTCGCAGCTATTCCGCTGAATTCTGTCTGGGACTGCTTAATGCCTTCTTATTGGCTGCGTAGGCGTGTGCATATCATATGAGCTGCTGAATTTAAATTCTAATTTCACCTGAGCCCTTCATTTCGGAAATGCACTTTGTTTGTTTGATTCCCACAGCTTTTGTTGTTCTGTAGAGAAAGGAATGGGAGGTTAGAGAATGTAATCCTCACTTAACTTGAAACAGGGATAATTTAAACTGACTTGGTCCTTGCGAAATCAGTGATGCAGGGTAAATTACACCAACACTCGTGAATTCTACAAAAATCAACCCATCCTCCCCTTAATTTCTAAAATACCAGTGCCACCCCATGTAGGCTAACCTCGCTTAAAGACCTACTAAATGTAATGAAATTCCCATTTCTCACAACTGATTTGCCTTTCCTCTCTTCCCAGTTCTCTTTGGAAGCAGCCCCACCATGCCTCCACTGTCGACACATAAACACTAGAGAACTGAACCCACTGTCACCTCTGTCCAACGAGCACTCCATCAAACAACATTCGACGCCACGGTAAACCAAGACCAACAAATCCTGCGGCAACCCAAGACCGATTGCCAGCCAGTCAAGTGATGCTATTGGTGTTGCCCACATCCCACCATTACCCATATCGTGCCGCTACCTCCATTGACATAACATATATTGTTTTGTAGTCTATCTCATTATGTAAAAAACTTAATACCAGAATATGTATTTGTTCAATACTACTTGAAAAACACACACACAAGCATGCACGTGTGTACAAAGCTAAAAAATACACACCAACTTTGTATTTTCTTGGGTATTGTTAACGAAGTGGAACCTGACCTCATCAAATTGTTTTTCTAACCTTGGTGCCATTGATTGATATAATTTTCTTAATAACTATCCAGATTTTCTTGCAGATTCTTGGAAACTCTGATTTGAAGATGGAAGTTGAGGTCCCTGTTGATTGAATTGAGGATGGAGAGTGTTGCAATGGAGGTTTCTTAAAATAATTGTTTTATTTCTTGTCTAGCCAGAAAAAAAGCCTTGTTTACAAAAAAAATCTTAACTGATTATGTTAGTTTGTGTGGATTGTGGTAGATATATGACATTTCCCACGTAACCATTGTTGCTTTGTAGCATTTTTTTTTTTTTTTTTTAAGATGCTTTGAATCTAAAATTTTAGATGCTTTGAATCTAAAATTTTCGTAGTCATGCAAATTGTAGTGGGCCGAATCAGACACCTCTTCGGCCGAACACTACTTTGGTTGAGCCTGCCCAAAGTCCAGAAGGGCGTGTTGGGCCGGAGCCAATTGTCCAGCCCATTCTGTGTGACCTAGCGTTTACAGGCGTGTTGGGCCGAAGCCGATGGTCCAACCCGTTCTGTGTGGCCCAATGCTCATTGGATACTCATCCGGGCTTAGTGGTCTCAGTTCGGGTTGAAGGGACTCGACCCACGAACTGACCCAATGAGGCGGTTAAAGATATTTTGGACGACACTGTGGAAAGCATGTGGTTTTGGCCACGTAGCCGTTCAGCAGAACCTACCAAAACGTCATGTGCCAGAGCGGTTATTAATGACATCACGTGCCGAAGCTTTTATTGGTGACGTTCGTGCTTGTGCCGAGCACATATGACTTGGAGAGCAAGTACATTTCTACAGATCATTCTTCCACAATATAAATGATATATTGTGGAAGATTGATCTGTCTCGTAAAGTGCAATAAAAAAAATTTTAAGTAAATTTGGAAATTATTCAATTTCTAAAATAACCTATTTTGATTGATACCTGATAAATTTGGTTTTTTAATCATTATTAGGAGTATTTTCGACGAGTTTTAACAAATGAACAATTTCACGAATTTAACTCGACAAACGTCACAAAATAGGGTGTGCCACTAATCTGGCTTTTTTGGCTTTTTAACTTTTTTATGTGAGAGCTCGAAATATGCGTTATCTTTTTGTGGTTTTTTATGTGATGTATTGTGAGAGAATGACATATCTCAAAAAATACAATAAACTGGCTTTTGATTTTTTAAATTAGTAGAATGGGGCCAAGACATCCAGCCTCGTGCAGCATTCAAACCACTACACATACCTGCAGGGATTTGATAAGTAGAAAAAGTATGAAGTAAACATACGCATTTGATTTGCATAAAAAAAAAATGCATTTGATCTTGATCCCAAGAAAATAACGTATTCATTTTTTATTTATTCATTTTTTTTAAACTGCAATAACATACTCATTGGATCTGATAAAAAAAACCCATACGAATTGGATTGAGTTTTTTTTTTTTCATCATCAATTGGATAGACCAGTTATGCTGCAATTATACTCATTTACACACCTATTTATTAGTTGTGTAAAATTATCCGACAAAGCCGAACCGCCTGAAAATACTGACTGAAATATTTGATTCAGCTCGGTTTTGTGATTTTTGTTGAATAGTGTGTGAATTCTATCATTTTTGTTCGACGGAGGAATTGGAGTTCACCTTCACATACTACATACATATAAAACATACCCAAAATTAATTTTGTTATTTTGGATAAATTTCGGATCCCTTTTCAGGATACATAGCATTTCTGTCACCTTCATCTTTTGTTCTCACCTACACGGATACGCGGGAGCATTCAATCAAGTGCAATGGTCGGCCAAAGCTGGACCCACAGTGTACACCTTATTTATAGCCGTTGGAAATTGGAATAGCCCATACCCACTTCTTAATCTTAAATTAAAGAATCTCTTTATTACCGCATTTCGAGGACATAAGGTCCCACGTGTCATCATTACTAATCAATGCAGTTTAATACTAACTTTCAAATAAAGTATACTAGTACTGCTATGAGATTAAAAGCTCACGATTATTGTCATAAGTTCTTCTTATTGGTCTTCCTTATGCAACAAGAATTTGAAAATCGGATGTCCCGGTCAATTTGAGCGTATTAATGATGTAAGTTTCAGTATAGACAGGTAAAGAAATAAGTAAGCTATTCGAGTTTGTTTGTTAAAGCTCGTTCACGATTGGATGTTTGCTAGTATAATATTTTTTTGAAACTTGTTAAGTTTTCAAATCAAGCTTAAGGGTCATTCGACTCGATTAAAATTCATTCGACTCATCTCATAAACAAGCAAATGTTTAGAACATTTTCTAAGCGAGTTAAAGGGTGAGTTTCCACTATGATATTTTTGATATTCTTGGATTACAAATTGTTAAACCAATTGATGTATATGAAGAGAATGAGGTGGCCTAAGTGAAAATCACTATTCCAAATCAATTTGATATTTGGGCACAAATTGGGTAGGGTACACGTGGTGTCGAGCGTCAATCTCGGTTGCCCATATTTCTCACTCCCTCTCTTCTCTTTCTCTCTATCAAATTTTAACTGTCTAAAATATTTTTGGACTGCCGAAATATGCACTGGGTACAACCACATAATATCCAGTCGGCACTCAATTTTTTCTCCTGACTGACGGTCATAGAAGGACAGAAGATCTACAGTTAAATGCACAAAACTTCCACTAGTATATGATCTTGAAAACTATGGTACCGAAGCACTGAATAATTTTCAGAACCTGTGCAAATTCAATCCTATTTTCGTCCCTTTTGGTAAAAGAAGACAACAGAACAAACCGTTACAAAGGCGCAACCCTCATTATGATTTGATTTTTTTGCAAGCCTTTATACTGTTTAAGCTTTGAGGATATCCAAAGAAAAGGTGGTCTCTCTCTCTCTCTCTGAAATAATCTCAATCTGGGTATCATTTGATTCTGCAAAATCCAACTTCCTTTTTCACTTTGTGAATTTGGGTTCTTCACCTGGGCTTTTGGAGGGTCTTATATTTGAGTGAAGTTGCGATTTTGAGGAGAAAGGGTGGCGATTCTTGCTCAGAAAGTCAACATTTTCCGAAGGAAGGTAATTGTTTCTTATTTCTCTTGACTAATTTTCTCTCCAATTGGATTTGTCCCTGTTGAATTTGAGATATCTATCTTCATCTTATTATGCAAGATTTGAGTCGAGGGTTGGGCAGAGTTTCTTGGGTTCTGGTAGTTTTAACATTTTGGAAATTGCAATATTGTCCTGCTACCTGATTGGGGATTTATGATTTTCAACCTGGAAATCATGATTTCTTTTGATAATTTGATTTGGGTGTTGATGAATTGAAATTTAATCACATACAAACAGAATTAGAAAGTCGAAAATTGCCAGGTAACCCTATTTTTATTTTCATTTTATTTTTTTGTAATTCATCAAGTCTTCATCTCCTCTCTAATGCTTCGATTTTGATTGGAACTATTCAGGGATAATTTCTTGAATTTTTTTTTAATAACACCCCCGGCGCACTCACCTTGTGTATAAAATGATTTTCGTAAGTATTTCCTGTCAATTTACTAGAAAGAGCATCAGTGTTTATTAGTATCCAGTGGGGGACTCAGAATTATCAATTTGGTTTTATAACAAAACCCAAAAATGTACGACACATAGGAATAAAATTGGGGGGAGTGCAGGGGCAAACACCCCCTTGCACCCCCGGGTCCGCCCCTGTTAGTAGCTTCAAAATCCTAAGCTATCATTCCCCTCTAGGTGGTTATTCTTGTCAAAATTTGTTCATGTGAATCTGTGTTCTTGTCTAGTTGTAATGAACCACCCTTCTTTTTTAGGCTTTCTTGCTTCCAATACCAACCAATGCTTAATGGCAGACAGTAGCACGGGTTTAGGAACGGTGGGAAGTGAGATTCCAGCTTTAAAAGAAGCACTTTTTGCTCAACAACAGCTTCTGCAAAAGCTTTACAATGAGTTGGATGTTGAAAGAGAGGCATCCGCCTCTGCAACTAGTGAAGCTTTATCTATGATTTTAAGGCTTCAGGGAGAAAAGGCTTCAGTGAAAATGGAAGCAAACCAATATAAGAGATTGGCAGAAGAAAAGATGTGTCACGCGGAAGAAGCACTAGCGATTTTTGAAGATCTTATCTATCAGAAAGAAATGGAAATCGCGTCTTTGGAATACCAAGTACAGGCTTATAGGTGCAAATTATTAAGCTTGGGATGCAACGATATCAGTGTTTGTGAAACAATATTTCCGGAAAATCTACTCCTAAGGAATGAGAACTTAGTTGGTGATGCGGTTTGTCAAACAAATTTGAGAAGGAATTCTATGCCACTGATGCCACTAAAATTCTCGAATCAAAGGAAGGGTAGTTTTGAAAAAGAAAGATCTGTTAGTCCGGAATTGAGTTCCAAGATAGAGGAGGAAAACGTAAACAATGAACCTAATTCAAAGATCTCAGATATAGAGAAGAAGCCGGAGAACTATGCAACTGGGGATATTACTTCATATTGGGAACAAATCAGGAAGTTAGATGAACGGGTGAGGGAGATAGCAGATGGCAAAGGAGTTAAGTCTAAGAACTTAAGGAGTGGATCAAGGTCTTATTCCGTAAATTTGGATCCACCAAAAGGAACCATTACTACTAAATCCAGTCAGTGTAAGAATCTTGAAAATTTACTTGAAAATGAAGAAACTGTCAATCCTTGTGGTTACTTGAGTGTTCATGATGTATTTGAAGTTCCACAAACTCGTGAGAGTGAGAAAGGTTGTGGAGGGGAGAGAGAACCAGAGAGAGAGTTAGTCTTGGAAGGGAATGGGAGGGATGGAAAGCCAGATTCTGTTCCACCAGAGGCTTTCAAATCACATGTGAACATGGAAACCGATTGGGTAAGGAAAATGTTTCCATCCAAACAACAGAAAAACATTTTGTCTGGTCCAAGTGAGAGGGTGGCTCCTGACTGCCCTTTGGCTCTTGTTCGTTCCACAACCGACATTGCTGAATCTCATTCCAAGTTCCAACAGTTTAATATTGGTAGGATGTCAGAGATAATTGAGGTTGAGAGAAATGGTGGAGGACCAGAAACTGCTAGCAGAGGAGAAGAAGAAGAACTGAAGTTATTGAAGGAGATTCAAGAGCAACTCAAATCAATTCAGTCTGAGATTAGAAGTCTGAAAACTGTGAAGTCCTCTCCTTCCTACGAGTTACCTCTCCTTTCCATAACTGAGGTATACCTCTATACCTTTTTAGCTAGCTTCTTTCTCTTGCATCCATCCATACAAATGTCCATTAATAAAGAATAAGAACTGTGGTAACTTGCCGTGCAAAAAAAGAACTGTGGTAACTTCTAGCTGTGTGGATTTGTGCAATACAATATTTGTTTATGATACGGGTCTTCCTTTAGTGGAAGTATAATGGTCTGTTGCTTGTCATTGACAGGCAATGTTACACTTTTGGCTCTGACTCGACAATAACAGTATCAGCTGCTCCAATATTGACTAGTCACCTCTTTTGCCTCGATCTGCATTTTTTCGAAGGTACTGATGAAGGGGAACCGATTGTGTAAATGATCGTGAAGAGTGTTCTTGGTTTTCTGCTTGGATTGACATGAAGATGGGATTGATTCTGACTGAATTTGAATTTCTTTGTTTAACAAGATGTATACCATCTTGATTTTTATTCTTTTTTTTATAGGATGTATACGATGTATAGATTCGATACTTGTATAGAAAAAATTGTATTGCGGGGCATGTGTGTCTTCAAAGGATTGTGCAATGCATGCTTCCACTCCATGTATTTTAGCTTTTCCTCGTGGATATTAATGGATTTATTAGCAGAAGTGTTTGATATTTTGTTACCTAGTCTTCTGCAATCATAATTGGTCCATCCATTTTTCTGTGCTTATATACAACACACAAGTCCTTTGGAATAAGTCGTGCTCGATTCTGTAGAAATATGTCTGGTATTCTGGAAGTTCTTATTTATGAATTGACAAAATCCTTGTAATAAAAAATCACTTCGTCTAATATTGCGAACAAACATATGAGACTTCTTTGTAGGTGAGGCTGGAGTTGCTATTGTCAGGAGTTGTTTAGCTCAGGATTGTATCTCTGATCCTCCATAGAAAAGCATCTAGGGTTTCAAATCACAGAACAAGAACAAGGAGTTGTGGGTCTGATGGATTCGGGGAGGCCTCTCCCCATGTGGCCATGTGTAGCCTAAACTGCAGGAGACGGGAAAAAACAACAAAAAGCCAAGAAGGAAAAAGCTAAAAAGAAAGCAAGCAATGGAAATGAAATGAAAAAATTGAGCAACTTATGCGATTTGAGATCAAGTGCTTATGGTATTTCATCCTTTGAGACAGCATTTTCTGAGTTAGGACCTTTGTTGACAGAACAATAAGCAGTTTCAGCTGTCCCAATCCTGCAAAGCAGAAGTTCCCTTTTTCAAGATAACAATAGATGATCTTTATCTCTTTTCTGAAATCTTCATCAATTGGTCTCATTTTTTCTCTTTTTCCTCAGTTGGGATGGAGGTGGTGATGGTAGGTTTAAGGGGAAAAGGCAGGGGGTGATATTTTGGCAAACATAGTGGTGAAATATGATTTGTCGTCGCGGGGCCTTGTGGATTATGTTCTCTTTAAAAATTTTGTTCTGGTTGTTAAATTAGTAAACTAATGATGAGTAGACTTCAACTCCACTCGTCACGTTTTTACCACCTACCAGTGAAGCAGAACTAGTTTTGAAATTCACCGGGTACATTGGCTGTGTCCGTGCTTCTTAGCCAGTACAAAACAGTATGCTATTTCAAGAAACATGCAATTTAGTAGCCTCTTTCTCTTGAATGGTCTTATGATATGAAAGAAGCAATTTCTATCTTCAGAAGACTGTCAAACTCACATTCTGTAGCTAGACTAACCAGTTTACCATGTGCTTCTTTTCCTTTCTGTTCATGCATCCTGCGTATGTTACACAGGCAACAATAGATATGCAAAATTATTTTGTTTTTCATTGAGCACCTAAAGCACAGATGTATGTAGGCTGATGTGAAACTATTTGAAATTAACCTCGGTTATTTCATAAAATGAAATACATACTTAAACTAATATTTTATACTTGTTTACTAAAAAGTGGGTGGGGCTGGGCCCTTCCCAGCCAACAACAGCTCCGCCCCTAAATCCTAAATGAATACTTTATACATTTAGGCTCCGTTTGATAACCTGACCGGATGGATAGGATTCATCAGGTGATGAGATTAGGATAAGATTCATAACAACAAGAGATTAGATTACCAATACGGAATCAGATCCCCTGTTCCTCTGTTCCAGGGGGTCTGGGCCATTGGATTACACATAAAATTTTAAAATACAAAAACAAAATTTATCATCCAACGGCCCAAATCCCCCTGGAACAGAGGAACGGGGGGTTTTGGAACAGGGGATCTGACACCTACCAATACCATGTGTGAGAAGGTATTGTTAATACCCCTTATGGGCCGGATTAGTAGTCCCCTTAGACTAATAGTCCAAATCCTTTTTTGGTTACCAAACAAAGTATTAGGAGTCCCATGAAATTGATAGTCCAATCCCAAGGGCTAATATAATTATCAAACGGGGCCAGAAGATCCTAGTTAGCATAGCCTACTGCTTACCAGAAGAAGTTCGAGAGAGATTAAGCACCTGTTCTTGACTTGCTAAAGCCAAAAATCGTGGTGACATCAGAAACCATGATAGGTGAAGGATTTCAGTGCATTGTATGATTCATTTTGGGTGGGCTACTGAATTGGGTAACCTTTCTTGACCTAATTCCACTAGCCATAGCTGCCTATATAATTGTAAATTAAATAAACGGTAGGCCAAAAGAAGCACAAGTGCAATTTGAATAAGCACAGCACCATAGGCTGATTACCACAAATCACTATGCTAATGTGTCTAGATAATTGGTAAAATATTGTGACAGAAAGGTACTTTATTAGGAGATCAAAAAAAAGAAAGGTACTTTATTAAGCTTTATTATGATCTGTAAGAGCAACTATATATCATTTGCAAGAATATTTTTAACCAAAGGTTGAGTTTGTTTGGATGCTTTCATTGAGGTGTGGGACCAAGAAATCTCACAAGTGAGAATACCTGTGAATGTAGTACAATTAGAAAAGATAATTCTCTTGTCTTTTTTTTATAAAATATTTCAATGCGGATCGGGCACACTACGTGGTGCCGAGCATGCATCTTGGACGTTTAATCTTTTTTATCTTTTTTTGGAAAAAAAAGTTCAATGCCAATCGGGCACGCTATGTGGTGCCGAGCACGCATCTTGGACGTCCAAAAGTATTTTAGACCGCCCAGATTTCTCCCACTCTCTCTCCTCTTCTCTTTAAAATCTGGGCCGTCCAAAACATTTTGGACGACCGAGATATGCACTCATTAGAGGTGTCAAACGGGCTGGGCCGGGCCGGCATGACCCATTTAATTTCGTGTCAACCGTGCTTCGTGCCATCTCATTTACTAAACCGTGCCGTGCCGGCTTGTTTACTTAATCGTGTCACATCGTGCAGTGTCATTTTGTGATCGTGTCGTGCCCGTGCCGGCACATCTCCAATTTTCGTCGAAATTTTTTTCCAAGTTCCGTTTAATCTCAGGCACCACGTAAAACGGTTCCCCTCGGCACTGGAAAATTCCTCCAACTTTTTGTGACCTATCAGAAAAGGCTTGAGTGCAAAACACAAACTATACAAAGTACATCATGGACAGGTTATAGAACAAAGAGGAATGAGCAAATTAATACAATGAATTGAAATGGACTCCAGCTGGCTCTTTCGGGTTTTAGGTCCCTGGAAACTTGAAATAAAATCTCCCCGGATGAAGAAAAGAAGGGAAAAAAAAAATTGAAATGGACTCTGTCGAACCCTAAAACCTTGGCTTTTCGGGTATTTTTCTCTTCACATGAGTTACTTTCGTCAAGTTTTCTTTAAAAAACATTGACGTGTTATGTGTAGAAAGACGAAAGAAACTCAAAAAGGACCGAATTGAAAAAAATTCAATAAAGACACACACACACAAAAAAAAAGAGCATTTGTTGACGCGGCACTGCATTCTGAATTCATTTCCGTGAAATTTTTCTGTGCGTCTGTAGGTTCGCCTAATCAGTAAACTCGACTTTGTCACAAGCTTCTTCAATGAGTAATGTGGAAGAAGGGCTACAAAGATACTGCTTCAACCGTGTCAACTCATGGGCAACATCGGACATATTTGGCCTTGTTGAAGGGTTGTACTGCGTGCAAATTAGCCCCAGCTCAATCAACTCTAAAACAACGTCGCACCATGTGTTCCTGTCATAGACTTGGGCCCCATTTGGCACGCGCCTCTCCAATGCTTCTTCGACTAGTGGCTCGAGCTTATGTGGGTAGTGACCCTTCACCCACTCGTGAAGGCTAGAACCATCGTGGAAAAGCACGTCCGTGGGGCGTTTTCCTGTTACGATTTCAAGCAACAGGACTCCGTAACTGTAGACATCGCCTTGCGTTGATGCTCTCTTTCCTAGTCCGTATTCTGCGTTTGATCATGCAAGACTCTCGTTTAGTTGTCAAGAAAATATAGAGCATAAACTCGGACTAATCTAGTGAAATCAATAGTTATATATCCAAAAAAAAACCACTAAATGTCAAATGGAGATAAGTATCAATCAGTACTAGTAAGAAGTGCTTGAAATTAAGTACCTGGAGCAATGTAACCAACTGATCCACAAAGCAACCCGTGCGTAGAACTATAAGAAGCCGAATCATTCACTGATTCATTCTCATCGTCTCCGCCTTTCACCAATCGTGCAATGCCAAAATCAGTTACCAAAGCAGTCATGTCCTCGTCAAGGAGAATATTGCTCGGTTTTAGATCGCAGTGCACGACTTTAACAGGAGAGTGATGATGCAAATAAGCCATCCCCTCGGCCACATCACTGCAAATGCTCACCAGCTGAGCCAAATCTAGTCCGTGGCTCACCCCGTGCCTTGGATACAGATGATTTTCGAGGCTCCCATTACGCATTAGTGGCAAAACAAGTGCCTTGAAATCTGGATTGCTGCAGATTGTTATGATTCTGATCAAGTTTCTGTGCCTGGTTCTTTTTAGTACCTGCAATGGTATCATAAATTTTAGTACGTAGTGAACAATGTTTACTGTCTACTCGTACTAAACTCATACGTAAAAAAAATAAAAAAAAAATTTGTGTTGGGGTGGAGCTGCCTTTCGATTACCTGACATTCTCTCTTGAAACTGCATGAAATCTCTGCTTTTGTTCTCGAATCCAATACTTTCACGGCTATTCTTGTGTTGTCTTGAAGTAATCCCTTGTAGACATGACCGAATTGCCCTGACCCGATTAAACTCGAGCTGCTGAATCCACCAGTGGCTTCAATGAGTTCCCGGTGAGTGATTCTTGGGTATTTCATCTCTTTACTTCCTTTTTCTTCTCCTGTCTCCATTTCCCCACCGCTGAATACCGAGAATTGTCTTTTGAACTTCGCCTCAAGTGATACAGGGAATCGCAACGTGCAAAACGTGAGGGCTGCAATTGAAAATGCTGAGAGGATAACTGCTACGATCAGTAGATGTTGAATCCTTTTCTTTGGGCAGCTTTGCATGCCTTTGATTGAACCACAAAGCCCTCGGTTCCCCATGAACGAATCAATGCTCAACGACGAAAATGCCCCCTTGTTCGACACGTTCCCATGGAAATTGTTGAAAGAGAAGTTGAGATGTTCTAGAGCTGAAGACCTCTGCAGAGATTGTGGTATTTCACCGGTTAAACGGTTGAACGAAACATCGAGGTCTTTAAGGTAAGTCAACTGTGCAATTGCGGTGGGGAGAGGGCCTTGTAGTAAATTATGGGAAAGATTGAGATGCTCCAAGGCAATACAGCTCCCAAGCTGTGGCGGGATTGTACCAGAAAGATTGTTCGAGGACAACTCAATTGCTAAAACCATATCCATTTTGCTCAGCTCTAGTGGAATAGGCCCTTGTAAAAAGTTGCTAGACAAATTCAAGTACAACTTCAAGCTGCTTAGCCCTGCAACCTCACTAGGAATTTCCCCTGAAATTCTGTTTTGGGAAAGGTCTAGTATTTCCAAATTTATGCATTTCCCTAAACTCGGCGGGATTGTTCCAGAAAGCTGGTTTCCATAGAGGAAAAGCCTTCTTAATTGAGAAAGATTAGCAAAACTATCCGGGATTGATCCGGATAGCTTGTTTTTCGACAAGTCTAAAAGCCCCAAATGGGGAACATTGCCAAAAGCCGAAGGGATCTCACCGGATAGGGAATTGTTTGACAAATAAAGCCTCTCCAGTCTTTCCAATTGACAAATTTCATGTGGGATGGTTCCATTCAAAAAATTGTGAGACAAGTTCAAGAGGGTGAGATTGAATAGGTTTGAAATTTGTGGAGGTATAGAGCCATAGATGAGATTATCATCTAATTGAATCTGTACAAGGTTAGTAGAGAGATCACCAATAATAGAAGGTAACGCCCCACCGATGTTATTTCCAGCCAATTCAAACTCTTGCAAGTTAGAGGAATTAGCTAAAGAAGAGAAAAAAGGATCAAGATTTGTGTTACCATTGTGGCTTATGAAGTTGTTGTAGGAGAGGTAAAGGTATTGCAGCAGTGGCTTTTGGGCCAATATGTCACTTGGCAATTCCCCAGAGAGGGAATTTGATTCCAAATCAATCCATTCTATTATTGAAGAATTGGAAAGGGATTTAGGAATTTGACCCACCAAGTCATTAGACCAAAGTAGAAGAAACCTCAACTCCCTAAGCTCACAATGATCATTCATGGGTATCAAACCACTAAGAGAATTGTTGGAAAGGTCCAAATATTGCAAAGACGAGCCATTGCACAAGAGTGGCATCGGGATTTCGCCAGAAAGTCGGTTACTTCCAAGATTAAGGTAGTACATTTTGCGAAGAAATCCCAACTCTTTAGGAATGTTCCCTTCGAGAAAATTAAATGACAAACTGAGTTGTTCGAGGAGGGAAAGGCGTCCTAACTCAGCCGGGATTTGGCCTTCAAAGAAGTTACCGGTTAAATCAAGAATTGTCAAGAAAGAAAGATTTGAAAGGGAGGGTGAAATTTTCCCCGTTAAGGATCTTCCTCTAAGATCAATCTTTATTACACGGTCTCTATCGTTATTGCAGTGAATTCCCGCCCAGTTGCATACGTGAGAATCAGAAGAATTCCAGTTCTTAAGAGCTTGTCCGGGGTCAGAAGTGACCCCGGACAGGAATGAGAGGAGAGAAGAGCGATCGTTCAAAATCTGAACATTGTCTTCACATGATACCACAAAGAATGATATAAACAAGAAGAGAAAACTATACTTCGAATACTTGCGAAAACCCATTTTGGTGGGTGGATAACTGGATATTGATCTTCTTCAAAGAACCGAAAATTAGAAGAAAGAGATGGAAGTGAATAGGTAGACAGAGAAAGAGAGGGAAGTTGATGATACAGGGGAAATGCAGTACCATTATATATGGTTATAAGATTGATGAAAGCTGGAGATGTCCAATAAATAGAAGTAATGCAGAAAATTTGAAACTTTCTGCCTAACTGCCGTTGAGGAGGAAACTAAACGTTATGTTTGGCGCCTTAGGTATTTGACTATGGATTTAACAAATAGGTTTTCAACATGTGTAAATATGTAATTGCGGGCTCATGAGGCTGGGAACATAACGTGTCTTTTGCACTCACAGCCACAATATCTTCCTTCTATATTCTAACTTTCTTAATAGTTTTTTAGTAAGGGTCAGTTTACGCTAAATTTTTCGTCTTTAGAATAATATTAAAAATACCAATTGTTAGCCGGTAAGAATACCAATGTCGTCTAAATGGAATTATTGGTATTTTTTAACCGCCAAAATACACTTTTATAAAATACCATTTGGACGAGATGTCTTTACAACGTAGACAAGAAGTAAAAAATATGGGAAATACCATTTAGACAATTTAGGCAATGGCAGAAAGAGTAATATGATATCATGTAGCTAAATTTTCAACTCTAAGTACATAACTAGAGTTGTCGGACCGAGTTTCACCATCGCTTAAGAAATAAACTTATGTTATCACTTGAGTTTTTATGGCATTCGATGTTACATCTTTTAAGTCTATTTTCAGAGTGGTTACAAGTCAATTCCATCATCTCTCCTAAGTCCTAAAACCAATTCAAGCAAATATTTATTGCTAAAAAATGGCAAAAAAGGGCGCCACACCAACAACCAAATTTTTTTCACAAAATTGTCAAATGACAAATCTTTTGTCAAAAATGGCAAAACATATGACAAGGTTGCCATTTCAGAATTGAGAGAGAGAGAGAGCGCCAATACGTATGGGTGTAGCTCTTGCCATTTTTTTGGCAGAATGACATCATCCATTACTAAAAAAATGAAAATGGCAAGATAAAATGGCAAAATCCGGTGCGATCCGGATGCCCTGAGGGATTTTAACAATGTATTCTAAGTTATAACCTTAATACCTTATCCTTTCGATGGAAAAATTAAACGCATTTTCCCTCTTGAAAAGAAAATCATTAAAATCTAAGTGCATTGAATTAACAAGGAGAGAAAAGAACATGCATTTTGAGAACAGAGGATCCTTCCCTTCACGAGCAACTTTATGATCCTCTATTTAATTAATAATAATTAATTAAGCGATTTGGTGGTGTACATGTCATTAATTAATTTACAATATTTAACTTAATCTTAGGCCTAACCTCACCATGTAGTTAGCTGTTTTTTCCTTGCGGGAGTTGTGTTATTATTAGTGGAGGATGATGCGTTGTTAAGCTGAGAAGGAGATAATCTAGGTTATGAGCACGCTTAAGGCTTGGAGGGTAGGCGTGACGTGGCACCAAGGTTTTTTTTTTTTTTCTATTCTGGCATACAAAAAATCTACGTGTAGGCAGATGTGCGTATGTAAAATGCAAGGTCCAAAAGCATTTTTGGCGGTCTGGATTTTATTTACTCTTTGACCGGTAAGAAAGGTTTTTGACCGGTCAAAAACTGATCAAGATCTGAACCATTGATTTGTTGAAACGGACGGTGCAATTGTGTGCGTAAGCGTTGCGTACGCGTACGGATAGTCGGGTTGTCTGGTATATTTGTCGGCTCGAGTGTGTGATGCATGGGTTATGTCACTTCTTGTAGTGGTTCTAACTTGAGTGGACGTCATCGTCTTAGTACATGCAACAAACCCCTGCTTTTTACAACTCAGAGTTGATTCCTAATAGGAAAGCTAATTATCATGAGATAGGTGATTTCAGATCAAGCTAGGAGTGCAAACGAGCTGAGCCGAGTTGAACTTTGTTGTGTTCAAACTCGGTTTGTTTGCTAAACAAATCAAAACTCGATCTCGAGCTTTGGAGTGTTAAACTCGACTTATATATACTAATTGAGTCCAAAACTCGAGCTTGAGCTCGACTTAATCACTAAAGGAGTCCAATCGAACCGAGCCGTAATGAGGCTTGCTTGGTTCTTTTTCAGCCCTATATCCAAGTTAATATTGGGAATTGATATTGACACTCCCCATTTTGATATTAGCACTCCATTTTTTGTCTCTATTAGTTGAAGTTACTAAACCACCCTTGTAATTAAAAAAGCAAGACAAAAATATAGTTATAAAGTACAAGGGTGTTTTAGTAACTTTACCTAATAAGGACAAAAAAGGGAGTGTCAATATCAAAATGGGGAGTGTCAATATTAATTCCCTTAATATTTTAGTTGAAACACTATGTTTAACAATTCAGATCCAATTAAACCAATTGTTTTTTAGTTTTTGTACTAGCTAGTTTTGGAGTTAATTTGTGAAGCAAATTAAAAGTCTACACGGGAATTCAGTAGTTTTGAAGATTGAAAAAACATATTGATGTAAAATTTCTTAATGACTTCCGTGATTTGTAGAGGGTGGTTTGAGAAAACATGCATAATTAAGCAGTAGAGCTTGCCAACTTTGACATCCAGAGTCGGCTTAGACATGAATCTCAAGAAGCATGGAATTTAGGTCCACCAAAAAATCAAAATTTTAGGGCCCCAATTATTTAGGAATCATATATATATGTATATAAAGGGAGCATTTCTAATGAGGGCTCCCTCATTTTGCTACAATGAGGGACTTAGTCTTTTTCCAACTTTCCAGATCAAATTTCAACGATCCGAACCGTTCAATATTTTTAAAATATGTTTTCAATGTCC
>JAXBDA010001904.1:0-48601 GCA_036023075.1 Gaultheria prostrata | reverse complement strand
ATATAAACAGACCGAGAGAGAGAAGAGAGAAGCACATCTGGTGGACGACGATGAAGACGATGATGATGGCGTCGGACGACGACGGCGACGTCTTCTCTGACTCCGATGGCATCTCCGACCACATCTTCTCTGCAGTCAAACTGGTAGTTTTCGCCGGAGTAAAGTGGTTCCATCGCCAGATCTGACCTTGTAGGCTTGACTCCGATGGCATCTCCGATCGCCGGAGTAAAGTGGTTCACTGCCGTGGTACGTGACTATGTGGTGCGATAATCCGTACTCAAACCTTGACCCGATCGTTCTGCATTCTCCGTTCGTTCGGCGGTGGAGATTTCTGGGTCTACTTCTCCGTTCCGATGGAGATCGACGGCGGTAGGTAAGGGTTAGGTTAGGGTTTCGTTCGAAAATGGGTCTTAGGGTCTGGTTCCAAGTTCTAACAGTTTGTGTGTGTGAGAGAGAGAGTCGTGACTGCCAGCAAGTGTGCCCCGATCGCCGCACTAGTACTGCAGTAGGTTAGGGTTTGGGTGTGGACTGTGGAGTTGATCGAAATAATTGGGGGGGGGGGGGGGGGGCACACCACTTTCCTTTATATACCCCGGTACCCCTATTAAAAATATATAATATATATAATTAATCCGGTTCGGTTCGGTAGAACCGGGTTTAAATATTATAAGAACCGAGAACCGAACCGGATTTTGAAAAATTTTAGTTTACAGAACCGAACCGAACCGGGACAAGAAAAAAACCAGAAAAAAAAAATCCGGTTCTAACCGGTTCTCCGGTCCGGTTCGGTTCCCTTATTTTTTTGTTCACCCTTACGGTGAACATCTCCGATCGTCGGAAAGATGCCAGTGCGGCCGCGTCATGGGGCCACACAGCACAGTGTTGTGCATGGGGATGCACAGCTATCCCCTATTTGGGATTAAATTGTGAGCAATTAAATTGTGACCTTTTTTGGCTCTTGGGTTCCGATCACATTTGGGGGCGGAGTCTCGGGCTCTCCAACGACAATGGTGAAGGCGTCGGCGACTGCAACAAGACCGACCTCCAGCTTCATGTAGATGATGATTTTTCTACTCACCAAGATGAGTCGATACGTGGATTCCGACACCTGAGCTAATTGTTGTTTTTTTTCTTTGTATCTTTCTCTTTGTTTTCTTGTACATTTAACTAAACCTTTGTGCCCTTTGTAGTTGACTATTTGTTGAAGTAACAATATATTTTTATGTTTCTCAAAACAAAAAAAAAAATGTGCGACTCTTTTATTGAGATCAGTTAAGCATTGCGACTTTATTTTGGAATCTGTAATTAAAAGAGCACGTAGAGTAACATTCGATTAATCATTTTCTTGTGTAGTAACAAGATCAAACTTCACAAGGAATAAGCATTAGTAAAACTGTTTTAACCAAAATACGCGTTTGACAACAGTTAAATGAGTTGTAACAATTCAATTTGATGCAGCATGCAGCCATTGATTCACCACAAGCCAATCATATCCAGCACCCGGTAACCAAATCGTATCCGTTTTCGAATTCATTGCATGACCCAGTTTTGGAAAATAATGAACATGTAGCAGCTTCGTCGAATGAGTTAGCAAAAAATGAACATGCGATGTGTAACGATTCAAAATATTGGAACACTAAATTCCGTTGCAAATCATCCTATTGGTATAGAGGTTTAGCGGGTCTAGGTAAGAATGAATAGCTTAAACTTGGATCACTAGCAAGTAGCAAGAAATCATCAACATGAAATCCAAAAAAATAAATTATTAGCATATGAATGGAGTATCATCATTTTAAAAATCAAAATTTAAACTGAACGCGCAGCTGGCCATTTAAAACTGCATAATTAGTTTCGGCAACAATCAAAACGAACAGAGTTGAGTATCCTAAGGTACATCAATCAAACTTTCTCGAGACTGTCCTTGGGACAAATCCCTATCTTCCTCACTCAAAACTTCCACCGGCAGGTCTAGCACCAAAACTGCCACCACCACCGCCACGGCCAAACCCAGGCCTTCCTCCAGGAGCCTGCTTTTGCATGTCAAGAAAATTGAGTAAAAAAACCAAAATCATCACAAGCCAATTTGATAAAACCAAAATGATGAACATAAATATGTTATTTCCAACAAAAAGTTCTAGAATAAAATTTTGAGTAAAACGATTTTCAAAGCCACACATTCCTGACAGATGAAAAAATTGGTTTTCTCCTCTCTCTTTTTGTCCTGGGTCCATAACATGTTGTGGCTGATATACCATATTAGAAGCAGAAAATACAAGAACAGGAGCCATGCAATTCTCAAGTATTTCTTCAACGAAGAACTCCATACAGAACTTAATATGCTTAACATTTAGTTCAGACTTGAGACTTAATTCCTTTGCAACCTTGAGCTCACTTCTTACAAGTAGAAGCATAAAAGGGCAAAGAAGATACTGGAACGTTGGCAAACAAAACTAGTCTACAAAGTTAACAAGCAAAGAAGTAAGCAAATGGTGTCAATACATTACTGGAAAGTATTTGAAAATACGAAGAAATTCAATGGCCAATCACCCAAATTCAAAGGCCATTCGAACAAACTAACAAGTTAAATACGAAGAAATCAAATAAGGAGACAAGATACGCAATATACGTGGAAACTACTTAGGGTCTAATACCCTAATCATAAAACCACGGCCTTACTTCTGCTTATATTTCATAATTCAAAAGGTTTACAAGAAGTCAAAGCTTAGAAATTTACCCACAAGCACCTTGTTTTTCCTAACTCCAACTCTTGATGTAGCACCACGTGCTCTTTCTTGAATTCATGAACCCACGAGAATCACCATCTCAATCTTCGCATCACAACGGCTCCGGATCATCCGGCCAAGTAGACTTGAAGGCACCCAAACATGATGAATGAAAAAGATTTGATTTTTATGAAAGTTTTTCAAACTAAAATCAATCTAGAGTCAATCCATGGAGAGGAAAGTAGTAGATTGAACAAAGATGATTGAGGCAGATCAAATCATCAAGTTCACAAAAAGAGAGAAGGGAGGAGACTCTCTCTCTCTAAAAAGGTGGGCTGATTTTTTATGAAGTGGGTCCCCTAAAATGAGAGAATAAGAGTTTATATAGTGTCAATTTCGTGCTCCCAAAGATAGCCACTCAAAACATGACATTTGGCCACTTAAAGAGTTGACAGACGTATGTAAACGCTCCGACAGGATTAAGACACATGACATAATATAGGCTGTCCACTAGCACGCGTTTGTAGATGCTTGCAGACCCGTGCAGACGCTATTAAAAAAGATCTAAAGGCCAAGATTAAAACACGTGTCAAGAGATGCCACTCAAAAAGGACGTGTTTGCAGACTCAAGCAAACGCAACATGCTGAAAGCTAAAAGCCTATATAAAATCATGGGATTTTGAAGTTTAAACAAAGCACACGTAAACCCAAAACCATGCACATTAAATTGAGAGATTTGAATGACCTAAATGCGTAAATGATATGCATGGTTATACCTTTCCGGATTGAGCTTCGAAACCCTTGGCGCGGTAATGGCTTGATCATGAAGCTTGAAAACTCTTGATTGGAGTATCTAGACTCAAACCTTAAAACTCTACCTCCCAAACCCCAAATGAAAATTACATACTCCGAAAGGCTTGACATAACCCGGAAAATGCCAACAAACCTAACCGTATTCTCATACGTAACAAGTTCTAAAGCTCAATATTTCTACTATTTTCACATGTTTTCAGGACTTAAAGTAATCAAGAGCTCATCTAAATTGGACATCTAAGAAGGAATGGAAAACACTTTCAGGACAGTTACAAATAATTTAAAACAAAGAAACATCAACCACATCATTTTTACTTCTTAATGACCTACAAGGCTACAACGAGAGGCATATCAAAGCTAATGCAGCCGAACCACTAACCACCAAACGTTGCACCACCAACCACCCAATGTGAAATCTATATTTCAGGTCAGGCTTGTTAACCAACTTTAATTTATACATGAATTTCAGGTCAGGCTTGTTATTTTTAATTCGTTACAGTTTCTATTATCTCGTGTTTTTTCTGTTAGTTTTCAGAAATTAATTTTTTCGGTTACAGTTTTTCCGTACTGTTTTCATACAACCAGAACATTGACGGAAGGGTATTTACCCAGAAAGAAAAAAAAAAAAAAAAAAGGCAATGGAAGAGAACATTGTCTTATTAAGTTTCAAATGAACCAGTTCATAAGCAATAACAGTAATTACATACGAAATCAACACATGACCGATCAACAATAAACACTCAATTAAGAACTTTCTTTTACAGTATTGAATAGTAGTAACTAGCAAGTGGTGGCTAGCTCATGCGGCAGAGCTCTTGAATGCTCCACACTGCATCCCGGGATTGAGTCTCATTCCCCCTCCCCTATGTAATAGATTAGGAATGATGAATGACCAAAATAGCACACTAACTCACTCTTCTGGAAAATACATTAAACAGGTCCATGAAGTCGCCCAGAAAGCCTCTCCAAACATGAAAGAGCAAGCAGGACATCGTGAAGAGTATAACTGTCTCCCCAAGAATGGTAAATTACTTCATCAAATGTTTTAGGAAGTGTTGGTAGTTCAAAAGCAACATCTTGATCGTACGGCGATAAGTTTCGAAGATGTTAACATCATACATTCTGGTAAATAACGAGAGATGCTTGAAGGAAGAAAGTAAAGCTTGAAAAATCAATTTTGAGGCTTTTTCCAAGAAAAACTTCAAGTTTCACAAAGTAGAAACATTCTTCTTACCATCCTATGGTCGTACGGTGTTTCTTCTCATCTGGTAAATTGCTAATCCGATTACAACTCAAAAGAAAAAGAAAGAATTGAACATCGAGAGAGAATTTTCTCTTCTTTTTTTTTTTCCTTTTGGGTGGGAGAGGAGGATTATGGGAAGCACGAAAAGTTGCAGAGGAAAGCAACATGACTCGATGAACATTTGGATTGATAGGAAGCATCAAACATGTCTGGGTATTTATTGCAGGAAGGCAAATGACAGATATGGATTCACCAATTGCTTCTGTAAATTGGTATTGCAAATATGGAAAACACAACTAAGAGGGATTAATGGGTATTTATGAATTAGTATCACATGGTCATTGCTTGGGGATTTCATTCCTTATTACACAAGTGACCTATTTGGAATTAAATCGTGAGCAATTAAATTGACCTATTTTGGCTTTTGGGCTCCTCCGAACACCTTTGGCGGCGGATTCTCTGGCTCTCCAACGGAAACGGTGAAGGTGTCCCGGAATGCAAATACCTTGAAAAGAAATGGAACACAAATGGACACAAATATTGGATCAAAACCACTTTTTCAAGTTATTTGTGTTCCGATGAGCCACTTAAATATATCCGATCAAGTTGATTTTTGGCACACTTGTAGTACTCGACGAGCTCTATGTGGTGAAATCTCCAACAGTCAGAAAAATGCCGGTGCGGCCGCGCCATGGGGCTGCACAGTACAGTGCTGTGCATGGGGATGCACAGCTGTCCCCTATTTGGGATTAAATTGTGAGCAATTAAATCGTGACCTATTTTGGCTCTTGGATTCCGATCACAATTGGCGGCGGACTCTCTGGCTCTCCAACGACAATGGTGAAGGCGTCGGCGACTGCAACGGGACCGACCTCTAGCTTCATGTAGATAATGATTTTTATACCCACCAAGACGAGTAGATACATGGAATCCGACACCTGAGCTAGTTTTTTTTTTTTTTTTTCTTTGTTTTCTTGTACATTATTTGTTGAGTTATCAATATATGTTTATGTTTCCTAAAAAAAATAAAAATGTGCTGACTCTTTTTTTGAGATCAGTTAAGCATTGCGACTTTATTTTGGAATCTGTAATAAAAAGAGCAGGTAGAGTAACATTCGATTAATCATTTTCTTGTGTAGTACTAGCAAGATATACATCGGTTTGGTAAATTTTTACTGCTATTGTGACCGTGCTACATCAGCCTTCACAAGGAATTTGCATAGTAAAACAGTTTAAACCAAAATACGCGTTTGACAACAGTTAAATGAGTCGTCACAATTCAATTTGATGCAGCATGCAGTCATCGATTCACCACAAGCAGCCATGACTAATCATATGCAGCACGCGGTAACCAAATCGTATCTGTTTTCGAATTTAGTGCATGACCAGTTTCGGAAAATAATACCACTATATATTGCAGTATCATGTATCAGTTTCGTCGAATGTGCAAGCAAAAAATGAACATGCAATGTGCCGATTCAAAATATTGGAACTCTAAATTCCGTTGCAAATCATCCTATTGTTATAGGTTTCGTGGGTCTAGGTAAGAATGAATAGCTTAAACTTGGAGCAAGTAGCAAGAAATCATCAATACGAAATCCACAAACATAAATATTAGCATATGAATGGAGTATCATCATCATTTTAAGTCAAAATTTAAACTGAACGCACAGCTGGCCATTTAAAACTGCATAATTAGTTTTGCCCAACAATCAAAACGAACAGAGTTGAGTATCCTAAGGTACATCAATCAAACTTTCTCGAGTCTGTCCTCAGGACAAATCCCTATCTTCCTTACTCAAAACCTCCACCGGCAGGTCCAGCACCAAAACTGCCACCACCACCGCCACGGCCAAACCCAGGCCTTCCTCCAGGACCCTGCTTATGCATGTCAAGAAAATTGAGTAAAAAACCAAAATCATCACAAGCCAATTTGATAAAGCCAAAATGATGAACATAAATATGTTATTGCCAACGAAAAGTTCTAGAATAAAATTTTAAGTAAAACGATTTTCAAAGCCTCACATTCCGACAGATGAAAAAATTGGTTTTCTCCTCTCTTTTTGTCCTGGGTCCATAACATGTTGTGGCTGATATACCATATTAGAAGCAGAAAATACAAGAACAGGAGCCATGCACTTCTCAAGTATTTCTTCAACGAAGAACTCCATACAGAACTTAATGCTTAACACTTAGTTCAGACTTGGAGAGTTAATTCCTTTGCAACCTTGAGCTCACTTCTTACCAGTAGAAGCATGAAAGGGCAAAGAAGATAACTGGAACGCTGGCAACCTAAACTAGTCTACAAATTTAACAAGCAAAGAAGTAAGCAAATGGTGCCAATACATAACTGGAAAGTATTCTCAAACGTAACAAGTTCTAAAGCTCAATATTTCTACTACTTTCACATGTTTTCAGGACTTAAAGTAATCAAAAGCTCATCTAAATTGGACATTTAAGAAGGAATGGAAAACACTTTCCAGACAGTTACAAATAAGTTAAAACAAAGAAACATCAACCACATCATTTTTACTTCTTAATGACCTACAACGAGAGGCATATCAAAGCTAATGCAGCCGAAACACCAACCACCAAAAGTTGCACCACCAACCACCCAATGTGTAATCTATATTTCAGGTCAGGCTTGTTAACCAACTTTAATTTATACATGAATTTCGTACCTAAACGAACAAAACTAAACTACGATGTGGCAAGCAAATATAAATGAGCGCGCTTACCCTAAAAGCAGGTTGGTATTCAGCAGGAGCGCCTCCCTTGTCAGTGTAATCACCAGCAGGGCCTCTTGGACCACCTCCACGGTAACCTTCACGATCACCAAATCTTGGCCTATCTCCTTCAGTCCTAGGAGGACCACTGCCAATTCCACAATATAAAGATAATAACAAATGCAAAAAATCACACAGATACAAAGGCAAAGGAATGAGAATTTTTTTTGGTAATTGACAGAAAATCGAACAGCCAAGTTGGTAAAAACAATATTATTCACAAACTGCAGAGAAATCAGTTGGACATTCACCAACAAGCAAATTTAGCATTTTTTTAGTTTTTCATGAACACCGTACAAAACAATATCCATAAAATGCTTTGTGAAACATTGCAAACAGTATCATCCAAGGGAAAAAGAAGTATATGAACCAATATGAATATGTGATTGCATTCCCGTGCTCTTTACAAAAAATAGAGTTGAACTCGACCACTACACACTTGCACCCAACACTTGTAACCATCTCCATGTAACCCACTTACTTCTCAACCAAATTTGAATAACCATGGACGTCAAACACAAAACCAAAAAACAAATCATAGCCCATCAGAACTGAGTTAGCAACTAGGACTCTACCAGCAACACCCAAAACTAGGGGTGATAAACGAGCTGAGTAGTTAGTAGTTCAAATTTGGTTTGAAACGTAACCAGCTTCCAACATGTTCATGTTCATGCTTTAGCTAGTTTATGAGATAAGTAAAATTCAAACAAGCCTTGATCATAAGCCAAACGAGCCAATCTCAAGTAGCATGAATTTTTTACACACAAGAAGCCAAATGAGCTGAGCAATAGCTTGTTCGAGCTATTGGCTTGAAATCTTAACGAGCTTCAAAAAATTGTTAAGCCTGGTTTGTTTGCGTAACAAACAGATCTTGAACGAGTTTTTTAATGAACAAACATGAGCTCCAACTCGAGTAGCTTAGTTTGTTTATTAGACTTTCCCAAAACAGGTAACCATTTACTAGGATGCTGAAAACATAAACAACCAACCACAAGCCAAAACAAAATTCCCATCACTACATCCCCTAATGAGAAGCCATTCAATTCGATCAAATCAACAAGGAAACAAACACCAGTAAATCTAGTATTACCGTGGGCGATCACCGGGTGGGCCGCCGAAACGGCCGCCAGCAGGAGGAGGGCGGGCAGCTCTCTTCAGAGTGTTGGGAACGATCTCAGATGGCAAATTAAGATAAGTTCTGAGAAATTCAATGCCGTCGTTGGTCAAGTACCAGTAGTAGTGCATCCAAGCAAAGGTCTCTCTCACATACTCCTTTGATTTGAAGCTCTGCATCAGCTTGATTACCTGTAGGTTAGGCACATCGATCTCTGGGTGCTTCGCGAGGTTGTAATCTTTCTTTGCATAGCACACACCCTCTGCATAAACAAAAACAATCAACTTCAAGAAAAAATTGAGTGAACTGAATAATTAGTAGAGGTAGAGCATCTCCAATGTTTACCCATTTCTTCACTTAAACCCTTCTCTTTTTTGGGGGTAAAGAGAGCAAGATTTCATCTCAGTATACCCATTTCTCTACCAAAAATGGGTTTCGACCATTTCTCTACCCGTTTTGCGGAAATCTAAGCCTTTTCTTATATTTTCTATTTACCATGTTGCCATTGAAAGCCTTTTTTTTTTAGTAAACATGGGATTTTACTCAAATTATAACTTTAAAAAAGGGTTAGGATTGGAGGAGTGAGGACCTTGAAAGAGGTATTTGGAGATCTCTCTGCGATTCTTCTCCGGAATGATCTAAACAGAAACGAAAAAGTGAGACAATTTGCATCGAAATATGCTAAGAAGGAAGAGAGAGAGAGAGAGCTACCATTGTTGAGGTGGGACGGAGAGTGACGGCCACAAGAGGATGCTGAGCTCTTTCTTCTCTCTATCTTGCTATCCGAATAGCAAAACCCTAGAATTTGTATGACCCGATGGGGAAACTATATAGACGTCGTCGTTTTCATGGGAGATGTGGAGGTTGAATACGTTTTTACCCCTAAACTATCTCTGTTCTGTTTATTGGTCCCTCAACTACTTATCTGATTCATTTTGTACCTAAACATGCTGGATTTCAGTACATTTGAAGTTATTTTGAACACATCCGTTGAACTAGACAAACGGTAACGTCGTCTTGTGTACCGATGTCCAAACTTGTTACAAACGCTGATATCAAGTCTGTTTTCCTATAGGCAGTGTTATAGACACCGATATCTTGAAATTACTTCTTATATGTATCAAGAGCCATTTGATGCGCGTAAATTCGACAAAATGCACACAAACTCATGCCCATCGAACGACTCTAGACACATCTGTATTTGTATTTGTTCCCAACATTTTCCGTGTTCATGGGACAACAACAATGGAGTTCATCCTTTGGATCATTTACTACTAAATGTTGCAAGAGACCTTATTCCCTTCATCATTGCCACCGAAAAGTGTGAGTTTTAATTCTAGGAGCATATTATACAGTATACTACCATGGTTTTGAATTCTCAGAATAAATGATCAACAGCTATCATCTGTACAATATATTTCCAGTCCAAGCTTAATACTCTCAAGTCTCCACATAAAATGAAACTCAAATCATTTACTAGTATATTCATATTTGTCTATTTTGCGGAACTATATTGATAATTGTGATTCCATTATTGCTACACTCTCTGCAACTGAAAACACATTGCTGAAACCAAAATCTCAAAAAGAGAACTCCAAATCTCACCTTCAAACATAGAAGTTATCCAGGAGCAAACTAATTACTAATGAAGAGGTAAAATGGTTGTTACTTAGTACTTATTATGACCCACGAAAAGCAAGCACCACTCTGGCAATAGAGCCGCTGCCGTTCATGATTCAGCCATACATTCCACAAAGTGGGTTCCCGCAAGAAAACAACACAAAATGCTGACGAATTTTTTTACAAGTGGGAGAGATCAAGAGGCGGTTCAAAGAAATTGTTCCATAACTTTACGTCGATAGAGATCTTCACTTTAGTACAATCACATTTTTGTAGCATCCAAACTCACTTGGACCGCCACTGGGAAAAGATAAAAGGAAAAAAAACTCACTTGATCATTTGCCTCAACGTAAACAGACTTATGTACAGTACCACTCATAGTCGCAACCCCTGTAAGGCTATGGTGTTGGACTTGTATTCTTCAACCCTCGGCTAGGCCTCAGAATTTGCTTAAATAGGGCCATTTTAGGAACATTCCAGTGCTCCACATGCCTAAAAGATCAGAGAGAGCTAAATGAATTCCCAAGTTAGCGCAGAAGAGACAGAAAGAAGCATAAAAATGGTTATATGTTACCTGCACACTTTTCCAGTTTGCGCATCAAAATAGTATTCAGTGTATCCAGTAGCTGCAAAGAACTCAACGTGTTCAGCATACATGAACTCACACCAAAATGTGTTAAATAACACATATGAGTGTTTAGCAGACTTGCTCTGATACCAGATCGAAGTAGGGCCCATATTTGGACAATTAGTAACCTCCTGGTTTTTTATGGAAAGCTAAGTTTCAGTAAGGGAATAATTCTCAGGAAAATGTTGATTTGTCCGGGTTGCTTACATTGATGGCTAAAAAGCCAATGTAAATCAACCAAGATTTTAGCAAAAATGTTGATTTTATCATTTGGTAAACTCACCCTCAAAGCAACAGATTTCCCAACGTTCCTTAATTTAACAAGAGAGGCATACCCGAAAGGATAGGCTTCCAAGGAAAGGACAACACACAACTAAAACGCCAATGTCCGATTCCCTTATCCTGCAGTCAATGTGATCATATGTCAAGAACAGGTAAAAAAGAACAACTACAATTAAGACAGGTGATATTCAGACTGCTTCTAGTTGATCAGAACATCAACACATATGCATTAGGGTTTGGAGGAAATTATTCTGTGTCACCAGCTTACCTCTAAATCCTCCCACTTCATGAGTTTCATATCCGACTTGTCAACAAGAGAGCCAAAATTAGTACAATTCCTCTTGAAACGTCGAAGCCCTCTGAAAGAACCAGCTGGATCGGCAAATTCACAATCCTCCTCATACGCATTGAGTGTCAGGTTTCCTAAACAGCGTAAAACGAAACTATTTATTCAACGCACGTGAATTATTGCATGAAAGCACAAGGAACTAGATGTGATAAGTTAAATTCTTTGGACTGAATACTTGTTGAAAAGGCTTCTCCGACGTGGCTATGCCTTTATTTGCATCTATTGAATGCCTCATACATCTGTCACACATATAGTCCTTGGCATTGTATTGCGCCTGTGGCCCTATCGTATTTGCTATGACAATATGTAAATACACTCTTTTGTAGTATCTTTACTTAGAGAGGTGGGCAGCCAAAGTACATAATCTCTTACTCCTATAATTTCTTCTTTATGAATAGGAGAAGAAAAAATTGTTTCCAATTTGATAAAAAGAGGAAAACAAGACAATTTTCTGCCCAAGAATGGTAAAGAGTGAATGGACTAATTATATATACTGATTGTCATGCTCTATCAAAAATTAAGAAGATGCAGTGAATATCAAATGCCATTTAAGTTGCACCGATGAGGGAATCGGAAACCCTCTCGTGCAGCATTTAAGATGTTTACTTTCATTGTAAGATAATTTGGACCGGTTAAAATACTTTGGATGGCCCAGATTGCACATTAGAACCTGTAGTTCGGCCTCGCACCACAGGATCCCGGGTCCAACAATGAGTGGCACTCTATAAATTATAGATTGTCTCCCTATTGACCATTGCTACCCACCAACATGGTAAAATTTTACCAACAAGAACGGCTAAATAGTCCATAGCGAAGTAAGAATCACTTGAAACCCAAAAGAAAAGGTAAATTTGAAAAGCTTCAGGTTTGATCTGTTATGTCAAACCACTTTTCTACCATCTTTCCTAAAATCAATTGGTGTTATGAAAGGGCTTCAATTATGTCTGCATTCAACATTGCACCTGCAAGTCTGTTTTTTAGAGCGGTCACATACAGAGACTAAAATTGTGTAACCAAATCCACGGGACACCCCGGGCCAACACTTGGGTTTTAGTAGGAATCACTTGAAACCCAAAAGAAAAAGGGAATTTTGAAGAGCTTCATTTTCTATCACTTGGGTTTTAGAAAGCATCAAATTTGTCAACTTTTCCTCCAAACTTTCCAAGAAACCACACGAAACTCGAAAGGATTTGTGAAAAAGATAAACCTGTGACGAAGTATGACCTTTGGAAGTCCTCTTTAATGGTATCCACAACGACGGCCCGATCAATCGCGCCGGAGCCATCTACGGAGAGTTCGAGCCCTTCGCCAGAAGTTTCGACATTCGAAGGTGATCGGAAGAAAGAAGCAGCTATTCCGAGCAGCTCAGAACTATACCAAGCCATCTTCAGCAGAACATTTTGAGGTTCTGTGTCTTGCTTAGTTTTAGAGTTGCTTGTTGAATTTTGTCCACTGCACCTGAATTTGTAGATTCTGCCGTGGGTATTCGGCCTTAAAATGACGTGGTGGTGGCGGAGGTGTGGGTGGAGGGTGGGAGTGGCAGAAGGAAATGAGAGAACGGTGGCCATGAGAGGGTGAGACTCTTGTTGGTTAGTTTCTGTCTTAAATACGAACGAATGGCAACCACTAATTTGAACGTTCGTTTTTTTCCGGTGGTCCGGGCCAGCTTGCACACAGCTCGACTAATCTCATGATCTACTGTGTGCAAGCATATCTCTTCTTACCACTAAATTAGTACACCATCCTAATAATTTAGTACAAAAAAACGTGCAATTTTCGAATTAAGAAATAAAATACTTTTGAACATAATTTTTTCTCGGACGAGTATGAGCTTATCAGTTTATATAATTGTCAAGACTGAGATAATAGTTGTGTAATGGTTTTTTTTTTTTTTAAACAGATCACATGAAGTTGTATAATGAATTTAGTGATGAAGTTATACGATGAATAGAGAAAGCAAAGAGAGTGTACAGAAATCTGTAGCAAATCCTTTGACGGAAAAGAATTATTGAAAATCTAAATTCATTAACTTAATCACCGGTCAATTAAAATCGTCATAATCTGACTCTTTGGACAACAAAAAAGATCCCCTTTTTGGACTACTAAGGCAACATGGGAGTATCAAACTCCAAATAGAAGTTGGATAAAGGACCACAATGAACCTCAATTTAGTATTTTACATCAACCACAAAAATTCACTAAACAACATGAATTGACATTTCACAGGGACACTCTACTCTTTGCTCAACTCGGGGACGTGCATCCACTCATCTCTCTCTCTCTCTCTCTCTCATATTATTATGTTGTTGTAACTGATGCATCAGTTTCAAGCAAAAAGGCAGCATGATCACAAATCAGACGTTCTTCGTGGCTCGTGTTATTGGATCATCTCGATGGCACCCGGTAAAACAACAAACTTCCTGGGAAGGAACCCCAGAAATTCTCCGTCAGACTGCACGTAAATGCTGCTGCCGCTGCCGCCTTCAATGTCTTCAACTTCAATGGAACGCACACTGCAAAAGAGACAAGAAGGGCACAAGATCAGTAACTCCTCAGCTGAAAGAAAATATCTCCTGCACGATTACCAAAGATGACTATCACCCAAATACGAGCAAAATCGGATCACAAAAATGAAGGGCTCGAGAGGCCCTCAAATATGGATAAGTGAAACTTGATTCTGAAAACGAAGACATATACCAAGCTGCCGTACGCATACACAAGTCTGAAGAAAGGTATTTTCAAACATACTTGCAATTGGATTCCTCTACTTGTGTTTTCGTAGATTTATTAAAGAAGGCTTTGTTATTGCCTAGATTAGAATTATGGTTTGTGACTACATGGGAGACTTTGTTTTAGAAAGAACTAGAGGAAAAGACCATGACCAACCAGACCAAACAAAATAAGGTTCGATACGAGTTCCCTATTCTTTTGCGACCCACCGATTATGTTGAACATATAATCTGCAATAATGATATCACTAACGAACAAAAAGCAAAAAGCCAATAAGCTGAATAAAAGGCACATAACTGATTCATTATGGTGCAGATATAGTACATGAGGGTAGTTCAAAGCATAAACAATGGTAGCAACAAACTCACAGCATTCAAGAAATGTAACCATAAACAGTAATTTATGGGTCATATCCAAAGCAAGTTGGATAATGATATACAAAGGCCATTCAGGGACTATACATAAAGAGTTTTTGCCTCAAGTCACCTTCATGGTCAGGATTGCCCAGTTTTGACTTTGTAAGTTTATACATGTTACAGAACACTACAAAAAGTGCTGGACACATTTCCCCACTCTCGTGTTTCAGGAAAGAGAGCATTGCTACAGAGCTAGAGAAAAACGACCAATAAACGAATCTTTGCTTTAAGAGAAAGAACGCACCTTCTTGAAAGTACATTTTTGACTGATAAATGTGTTCCATTGTAAAGCTTATGCAGCTTAAGAATAAAATCATACCATCTGAAATCCTGAAGAATTACCACCTGTGCAGAAGCAAGCTCCAAAACTAAACTTTCAGGCCACATGAAGTAATGTTGCTATGTAAAAGAGTTAGTAGAACATGGTATACAGTATCATCGTCGGGAAACTTTCTACCTCGAAATTTCCGCTTGAAGGGTCAGCATTTGGAGTTATCTTCATGCCACCGCCAAAGAATTTTGCATTTCCAATGCACAGGGCTGTCACATTAGGATATACTTCCCAGTCACCCTCATTGACCTAAAGGAAACACAATGCGTAAAGTTTCATCAACACCAGGATGCTGTCATGATAAAAAGAGCTGAAACACAGAGACTGTTGCTATGCACAGACCTTAATCTTAAGGTTCTGGTTATGGTGGCCAAAAAAGGCTTGCAAAGCACCAATAACATAGCATAAGTTTCCAAACCTCTTGTATCTAGATGCAAAATAACCAGCTTTTGCACTCCTGCAAAAATTGGCATGACATACAAATGCAATCTTTCCAATCAGCGTGTGCTGAATCTGCTGATGAAGCTCAATCTCATAGGAAGAAGACTTACAAATGAATGTCAGCAACATTTAAGAAGTAATGGGAGTCTTCATTTCCACCAGTAATCACTCCAACGTCTATCCGAGATCTCAGCCCTGAAAGCACACTCTATTCTAAGTAAGTGAAAATAAACGTGGCAGTAGCAAATTATGAAACTGCTAGACCTACAAAAGAAGTATCAAGTCCACAATGAAGCGAAGCTCTTGCACACAGAATCAAAAAAAATGAGACAAGGAAGCAAACTGAATAGGTGGATTCACCTTTAGCTATGCGTTCAATGGCCTCACAAGGATCATTTTTCCTGATTAAACAAAGGAGTGGAGACATTACCCATGTAACAGCCTGGAGCAAAAACTAAGGAAAAATGGCTGACGAAAACCAGTAAGAGAAGCAACAACTTACCAGCGAAATGTTCGGGCAAAATCAGATCCAGTCCCCAAGGGGATGAGCTGTAGAGAAAGCACAATCATCACATCTTCTCTCCAGAATCCAAGCCATGCAGTTCACATTTTACACTAACATGCGTACTGAACTTTGCAGCCCAGCAAGACAAGAGAAAAGTCTCAAATTCATATTAGGAGCTCATAACCACTTACACCAAGAGCAGTCGTATGGGTAACGTTTGGATCAGGTCTAGAAACAGGTATCCCACCCCAGAAGAATCCATTAACAACCTACAAGTAAGCACCATCTTCTACATCAGTTATTAACATTGGAAAGACAATAAATAGACTACAAGGAATGGTTAAGCAATGTTGATGCTAAACCCTTGCATAACCAGATAGATGCTTCTCAGACAGGTCAGTGTTGGCCCACATATTAGTAAGATAGCTAAAACTTTGAAATGATGCATTCGATCGAACACTTCTAGCGAGTCCAAGCCGCCACCGTTCACCATGCATGATGCAGTGATTTTTTGCGGCACGTATTACGTCAATAAACTATATTCAACACCGTATTGTGTGATAGATGAAAAAGAGGTCCCAATTTCATTGAGTAGTAAATTTGCAAATGTTTCGCATCCCATGGTTAGCCAACTTGCTTACTATTAGATCTTTCATTTCCAGAGAAATTTTTTCAAAGCAGAAACATCTGTATGTTCCCGATATTAAAAAAAAATTCTTATTTATTTTGAGAAGGAAAAAAAACATCTGGACACTTGAATTCCAGAATATTATGTTGTTTCTGTCAATATGTTCCCCATTTATGGCCTAATGAACGGGGACTAAATAAAAAAGCGCTTCAGGGAGAACAAATGCATTGTTAATAGTCTTCACCTGCATAGGCAAAGAAAAATGACAAAAAGAGCATGAAGTCTGACAGATGCAAAATCAAATAAAAGTCTTTCCCCAGATATAGAAACAAGTTTCACCTCATGAAGCGTTCCATCACCCCCAACAGCGATCACCGCATCAGCACCTTCGCGTATAGCCTACACAAGAACCGATGTTAACATTTCCACATAACACGGTGACTTTAAGAGCAAATTCAGAGGGTCAAGATTCCAACCTCCCTAGTTATGTCAATTGCGTGACAAGGACCTGAAGTCAATGATTCGCATATCTGATCAAAGTGGAGAGAAATACTTCAAAACAAATCAATTTGAATGCTAGTAAGCTTAGGACATAATAAAGAAAGCAACAACGGAGATACTGCATGAGCATGACAGAGTGAAACATGCACTCAAGTTTAAGTTTACACCATAACCAAAATGGGATTCTAGTTAACACCAACAGCATGCAGTAAGCCAAGCCATTAAAAGTCTTCAGCCACCCACTGGCTAGCATTAACTATTTGAGAATTGCAGTTTAGAGTGCCTTTTCAAACAGTGGTTTCGTAAACGATATCATCTTTAGAACACAATCTAACCACAAATAAAAGCTTACGTGGTTGCCACATTCTTTCAGCATAGCATGATCCAACTGTGCCATAGAACTTCATCTAGGAGCAAAATGTCACGGGTTCTAGATAAACAAGTATATATAATAGTTCTATATCCACCAAAGTCGAGGTGTGAGTCATGCAAGTTATGCAACATATCATCCACTATTCCACTTCTTCCACTAGTATCGACGAGAAAACAAAGCTAAGGCTCTCTTTAAGTTCTTTCTCCTAATTGATTCTTCATATTGAGAAACAAGAGTATCCTTGACTTAAGTCACATAATCCTTCAGTAAGGCCCTCCATTCCCGCTCTCAATTCTCCATCTACGGTCGCGTCCTCAATCCTCGCTCTCTTGAATTATTGTAAATGAGAATAATTTTAAAAGACGTTTTCATGCTTGCACTCGCATAATGGTACACCCATAGTGAGACTTAGCTTTGCTGCTATTATTTCTTCTTCTCTAGCTCCTTTCTTCACACTAGAAGGATGGCAAAGACTATGTGTTTGCACATTTTCATGATGTGTGGGTATAGTGGTTATGGTGTGTGGTTTTTAATCGATTACTATTTTGACCATAATTGTTATTTAATGGCACGTTAAAAGTAGTTGTAAATACTAAATTCTTAAAGGGGCAATTACGGAAATCACTTTTGTGACGAAACTTCAAAAATTGGTCACACCAAAATTTCGAGAAAACGGAATTCCATTCAAAGACATTGAAACCATGGTTACTTTTTTTTCTTTTTTTTTGAACTGGAAACCATAGTTGCTTGGTGTAATCCTTCACACTGTCCCTCTCAACCCAAACTAACAACGCTTTCATTACAAAAAAAAACAGCTAAGTACCAAAATGAACTACAACACGAATCCCATCGAAACCTCACATTGCAATCTGAGCCGAGGCGAGACCTCAAGTACGGCAGCAGCTTCTTCCATTCCTTCCCCGTCCGTCCATTAGCACCTATCTCAATCGCAAAACAAAAACAAAACCTCAAATATCAAACACCTATAAAATAAAAAATAAAAAACTTCAAACACACACCCACGGAGAGAGAGAGAGAGAGGGACCTCGGGGGTTGACGACGAAGACGAGGTCGCGACGGCGAGACGATGATGTGCCGCCGATGGAAGTGGTACGGTCGGCGGAGGAGGAGAGATCCATGGATTGGTCGGCTCTGAAAAACGAGGGTTTGGTCATTGCTAAAACCGCTATCCTGTAATAAACCATCACTTGTTGGATTTACATATAGATGATACATATAATGATATAAATGTACAGTATTATGTGTATTGGCGCCGTTAATTGTGAGAAGACGGAGGAGGCAGGCTGGCAGTTATAACGATAATACTGTAGTAAGGATGATGATGAAGAAGAAGATTCGAAGAAGAAGATGCTAATCTCAAGATTTATCCATTTTATTTAAGCTTAATTATTATACTATTGGCTGTTTAATCTCTGACGTGACGTGGATTCTTTGTTTTGACTCTCATTTTCTTCACTTCGATGATAACGATAAAAACGAATTACTCACTTTACTCCTAATGAATTTATTACTGTACTACTAAATGCATGATGAAACTCCATGTAAAAACTATTCGATGCTTGAGTTTTGGGAATTAGTCGATGCGTGTGTAAGCTCGGACCCGGGGGTCTGGTGAGCTTGTTCACTACATGCGTGTGTAGTGAGCAATAACAGCCGTTCGTTTCTATTTTTGGACGGCCTAGTTTTTAAATAAAACTCTTTCAAGAAGACCGGATCATCCAAAACAAGCCCGAATCCACATAAACTAGCCCAAACACTCTATATCATTAAAAAAAATAGAAGTAAAGTATTCTTTTCTGGTAAACATCACAAATAAAATTCGTTTTTATTGAGAAAGATTTCATTGTCGCTTTAGTTATTAAGAAGAAAAACAAGTTTTAAACTATTTCTTTCTGGAAGCAAGTGGTGGCTAGCTCATACGGTAGAGGTCTTGCATGCCTCATACTACTTATCGGGATCGAATCTCATTCTCTCATCCCTCATGTAATAGTTAAGGAATGACGAATGACAATAACTAATGAACTACTCTTCTTTATGATAAACACAACAAATAAAAATTCGAGAATCTTGTTGGAAAGGGTTTCATTCTCGTCAACAACGGAGAAAACGTTGGCAGTTGAAGGATTAGATTGTTGACTTTGGTTGAGAGCATTCCTAGTCCTACATTTTAAGGCCAATTTCCTTGAGCAAAAATAGTACATGAAGATGCAACTAAGTACTCCATTAAACATCAAATGTTGAGTTAGTGTGAAAAGGGCAGTGATGATGTCATAATAAATGCTAATTACTCTTTATCTTTTTTCACACGAAAATTTATAATGTCAAAATTGTTTTTGTTTACGAAAAAAAAAAAAAGAAGAAGAGGGTGGTTAGCATTTATAATGTGTTGATAAGTGCTCCAATCAGGAACGGGGATAATTTATGATAACTTCTGGTGCTTGTCGAGAAACCTCTAGGTCATGGAATAACAAAGCTCTGAGAAGGCAAAGTGTAGATCCAAAGTTAGGAATCTCCATAGCTGAACCCAAACTCTTAGATCCAAACACCCTTTGAACTCCAACTATTCCTAATCAGTTAAAACTCTATGCCTCTTCAGATCATCTTCTTCCGCGAGAGGTTTGAGACGCACCTGTTTCTTGCTTTTGTTCTTCTTTCGGCCCCTCGAAAACCCAATTTGTGGGTTTTTGCCGCCTTCTTCCTCCATTGTTTCCACTGCACATTCGAGGCTTTCAAGAAAGTTGTTTTTCCCCCCTTTTTGGGCTGATCATTTTCATTTCCAATGTGAGAATAACCACCAATCCAGGACCCCTTACTAGAGTTGAAGCACTAGTCAATTATTAGAACTGCTTCGCTTTTCATCATTGACGAGTGCTTCAACTCTAGTCTAGTATTGGTCAGAACATAAAAGCAATAAGCACATCCACAACGCACAATGGGATAGACAAGAAATCATGCATCACAAGCAAAGAAGAAATTTTACAGAAACTATATATCTTCTCTTTTGTTTTTATATTTTTCACTTTTTTTTTTTTTTTTTAAGTTTTTCAAATCATAAAGGACCAAACCCAAACTCCCAACCACGATCCATGAAAGACAAAAATCCAGTAATTACATTCTCCCCATTCAACCCTCCATAGAGTAAGGCACCGCTAGACCGATCCTACCTGGAACGATACAATCCAATGAACTGATGCCATCTCTCTCTGTTTTGTTTATCTTTCTTACTGGTGACAACTGGGGTTACCCGTCATCTATACCGAAATCCCATGTCTAGGTCATGACCACCATACATTCCCTGGCTGCGACCGACAGCAGGAAAAGGGTGGGTGGTCTTCCTCGAATTCGCTCTGAGTTCCATCTCAAGAAGCCTTTGGAATGCGTCGGGATGATTGCTTCCGCTGCTAACATCGGGAGCTGAATGTAAAAAAAAAAATACTTCGTCACACAAACAGTTGACACCAGAAAACGAAAAATCAAACCAAGCAAATATAGGTCTGCCCTAAAAAGGCACCTACTACTTCAAGGCGCAACAATCTACTCCAGGAAATGAGACCACAAATAAGATAAGAAGCATCCTTAATAAATGCTAGAGAGGCAATGCTACAAGAAGACATATTGAATAGCACTGTGGAAGATCCAGGGATGCTATAATAGCAGCTTTAGTTGAAGGCCACACTTTTCAAAGGCGCTTTATCAACCATGGATCAGGGGCACTCTTACGGCCCGATTGGATGGGGTATTAGTTTCAGGGGTATTATATATTGAGGGGATAAGATAGTAGGGTAGGGGGTAATATGTATGGAGGATCGTCCCACGTTGATGTGACATTTATGGAGGGGATTAAGTAGTACGGTTTGGATGATTTTCATAATATAGGGGTATAGGGATGTAAAAAAACTGCCAAAAGACAAATTTGCCCTTATGCATGCCCATTTTACATTTTAAGTGTTATTTACTTATTCTAAATACAAAACTTATTAAAATATTACACTTGTCACCAAATAAGCTATAATAACTAATTTTATTTAACTCTCAAATAATTGTACTAATTTATTTGAAATACAATTACAAAGGCTTAAAAAAAGCACAACTTTGGTGCAAAAAAATAAAAAAGTATGCGTGCAAGTACTTTATTTTTTGATCCAAGATATTGCAAAGGAACTGAACAAGCCAACAACGTAAAATACTAACGTTTATAATTTTTGTAATTTTTTTGTACCGAATTAAAGATCTCTATGAGTAGTTTAATTTGGTTTTAAAAAAAACTAAAAAATTATGGGTGGAAATATTTTATTTTTTGATCCGAAGGAAATTGCAAAGCCCAAAAAAATGCCTACAATTACACCGGTCTCATTGATACATAGCCGTAGCAATACCAGGGGTATTGAATGGGGTATTAAAAGGGGAACAATAGTCATTTTTCGGGGGTATTAGGGGGTCATAAATATAGACACCCCCTGAGGTGTCCATAAATAACACCCTTGCACTTATTTTTTACTAACCATTCCATAGCCGTGGGCCCGGGCATAAATAAGAGTCATAAGACCCTCCATATTTATGCCCCCAATAAGACCCCATCCAATCAGGCCATTAGAATGTTATTAGAACTTCTACCAGCCTGCATGGCATGAAATGCTTGCAAGACTGCAGCCCAAAACACAGAACGGCCAACTGAAAGGAGAAAACTCAAGGATCGAGCTAAAGGATTTTAAGACCAGAGTCGAAAGTTATGCAAACACAAATATGTATGTTTCATCGTCGGACTAATATTCATCCTTCAGAAAATGGTTTATGGAGTTTTGAGTTTTCGGACGATATAGGTAACAAAGGGGACAACATGCCTTTGTTGGGACAAACCAACTTATCAAACGTCTGCTCTTCATATAAGAAAAAGATGGGCAGAATGATTTGGTATAGTCTGCACTCCATTCCAAGAGAATAACTAAGCAGGGTCGACTCCACCAAGCATGCACTTTATGACACTGATCCTCAACAAGAAAAGGAAGAAGGTAGAAGGGAACACTAAAGCAATGAGGGTTTACCTTGCAATCGCATTCCAAGACCACCAAAGTTGGGTTGCTGATGACCATAAGGAAGACCTTGCGTCTGGTTTAGCGACTGAGCAAAACCAGCAGCATCACTGCTGGAGAGAGGCGCCAGCAGACCACCCCTGGGAAACTCCTGAAGTAGATGAGGTGGCGGAAAGTTGCCTGGCATTTGCATTTGCATTTGCTGTAACATAGAATGACGAGGCAGATCAAATCCTGTTGGCCCATTGTTGGGGTGAGGAAAACGAGGGTGTGCCATATTTGCACGGAATTGATGATTGGCAGAAGCATCATGGTCGAAAATGCCCTCTGGAGCCATGAAGTTCATCTGGGAACTAGCACGGTTAGGATACGAATCTAATGGACGCAAAAATGGCCTCCCGTGATTCATATGAGGGGATTGAAAATGGGGAGATGAGGGTTGGGCATGAACATTGCGGTACGGAATCTCAGGCTCCACTGAATCATAAGAACCACGAACAAAAGGTGGGCCTCCTTGACCTACGACCATAGGTCGTTCATCCTTGAAAACTGTATGAAGAGTTCCCAGCTTTTCAGCTATATCATGCCGTTTGTTAGAATATAACAATTCCCCTTGAGTTGAATTTGCAGCAGACATGAACATGGAATTGAGGGTACTCAGAGAATCACCAACTGTAATCAAGCTATCCTCTTCAGGAAGCTGAATATCAACTGCCGTATCAAACCCACTGAGATTTGATACTGCATCATTTTGGCGATTTAATGGGTCCACTTCAACTTGAGCATCACAAAAACCGAACCAGTTTTCAATTTTATCCGAGTTTGATTGTTGTTTCTGACTTGATCGTAAAACATTATTTTCACCATTGCCCCTACTGGACCCAATATCAGGACCATCACCTAAAACTCCAGAAGATATTCCATGCAGCTCAGAAATATCCATTCTTCCAGAACCGACTGAGCCCTTCTGGACGGAAACTGGCGCTCCAACCGATTGCAGCTCCTTCATGAAAGCAGAGCCGAATAGCGTTTCAAGAGTCAAAGACGTCCCAGACTGGTGAAGATTTTCAGACTTGTACTCTCTAGAGTTGTCAATCATACTGTCAACAATTGTACCACCAGAGACATGTAATTTTCCTGAGGATCCAGTGTCTAGATTCGGTGAATCTGAGTCACTTATCAAGCCTGCACCCTTTTGCAACAAGGACATGAGGTGTTGAGATGCAAGATTATCAATAGCTGCTTTTGGTTCCACAGTCTTTGCACCAGAAGAACTCCATTCTTGAACAGGTGCCTGCACGGTTGAATTACTCTCACTATATTCTGACAGAATTGTCTGTTCAAGGTCTTCACAAGTAAGGATTGCAGGGGGCGCCTCTAGTTTACTGGAGTTGTTGAAGTGTTCAGATATTCCAAATGTGGAAGATGCCATATTAGATTCCAAATGCTTGTTGTTAAGTTCAGAACTTTGAAAGGAAAGAGTTGGTGAAATATGATCAGTGGCTTTCACATCAGAAACTTGGGGTCCACCTTTCTCACCAGCAACAATTAACGAAAGCAGGTCAGTTGATCTAGCTTGTGGTGGATTTTCCACGGCCACCTTTTCTGCAACTGATGTAAATGAAGAACTTAAGCAAGACGATTTCAACTAAGCTCAGGAATTTGACGCCGAAAAGCATTCAAAAATGTAATAACAAATATATCAGCGCAGGCATACCATCCTCAAGGAACCATTGAGCAAACTTGGAGGAATGAACGACCTTAGAACTCCGCGTGTCATCTCGTTTAGTATCATCACGCTGAAGCAACACAAAAGAAAAGGTGTCAGATTCCCCCTTTCTTTGGTAATGCCTGATAATACAGAGGCAATAAAACCAAGCCTCCTCCGGAACTCTCAAAAGATCCAGAAACTAAAAATAGATTTCCATAAAATCAAGTCATGAAATCAGCGAGATGCTCTTCACCTTGTTACAATAACTTCGACAGCTACTAAGGACCTTCTACTCTGCTCAGACCAAATTATCCAACACATAGGGACGGACTAACGTCACCTGACTCACCACCTTCCGAAAAATTCATTTCCAAAGAACTTATATTACAATCACAGTATGGCGCATTAAACATTCCAAAAAGCATCCATCGTCAAGGTCACCTCCAAGGTTGCAGTACAAGTGGCAAGAGCACACAAGATTTTTCATTAGTTAAAAATTAACCTTCCAAAGAAAGGAAATGTCCATTCAAACTGACTCGTCAAAAAAATAGAATGTCCACCCCAATGCCCGTTTAAAGCCTCACCAAAAATCTCACCAGTCATAGATAACCCCATCTCAAGGCATCCTCTATGTTACATGGACTCAAGGGCAGGTGTCGGGTCCTGGTTTACATTTAGGGAGTGGAGACATAGTATGAGCGGACTAAATAAAAAGGATTACAAAACATACTATTTGTTCTTGATGACTTGCCTAGAATTTAATAAATCGGCAATCCACCAATAGAACAATATGATTTTGGTGGTATCGGTATATTGACAATGGTTTAACTCAAAAGATTATGATCTCTCAGACAAATAAAAAGATTACTTGAAAGTATCTACTTCAAAAAAGAGGATTGTCCTATCGCCTTCCAATACCCATGTTGTTTCATATGACACAGATGCTTCAACAAAACTGAAGAAACCGTGTGACATCAGGCATTCTCTTAAACTCCACCAGGAGAAGCACCACGCAAAGCAATTAAAGAAGATAAAAGTGATCAACCACTGGCACTCCAATTCACAGTAGGCAATGATCCACTGCACACGAATCTCTAACTAACCCAGACAGATCCCACCTCAATAATCTTCACACACCAATAAGGTGCATCAACTACTTAACTATCACCCTTCTAATTCCATGCTCAAGGAATAAACTAATTGCATATCAAAGAGCTTCATCTTCAAGGTGGAATGGCAGTTCATATAACCAACTTTATTCCTTGTTATTCTACCACTCTCAGGAAGCCATTGAACAATATGGCCCTATTTTGACGAGGCAATGTAACTTCAAATGAAACGCATTAGCTGGAAGAGGACATATTAGATAGGCATAGCATATCTTCATTCATTTAACCTTCAACACGGTCTAGATCTAGTTCTTGCTTTCTTCGACTGAAAAACAATACAATTCCAGTAACCAATGAACATCAATCGATTGGAGAAGGAATTCAGGTAGCTAAATTTATGAGGATGCGACAGGGTAGGGTCAAGGGGCGTTACAGATCGAAGAGAAGTGAGCACCTATTTTCAAATCGACCTGTTCTTAAGTTGAAGTAATGTTTGGAAGTGGGAAAGCAATTTGAAATACATGGGATCTGGCAGAAAATTAAAAACAGAATCAGCGGGATTTTTGCAGAAAGAATAACGTACTAAACTTCCAACCACTAAATGCAATCGTGATCCTAATAATTTTATGATTAACATTATCACAGCAAACCAAAAAGTTCAACAGTAACGGACCTATATAGAAGCCCTGAGAAAGTGCCCTGGGACATATATAGGAGGCCTGAAAAGGTGCTATAAGTAGAAGAACTACCTTGATGAAATCTGAGGATCCACTGAGATTAGCTTTTGAAGCGCTACCAAAAAGATTTTGCAGTATAGTTGCCGACTGATCCTGTTTGGAAGCTCCAATGATTTTCTGCCCTGTAAACCTCTGCATATCGAATTCAACACTTTCACTACCATCCTGGGTTTCAGAAGCTTCTGAAAGGCTAGAACTCCGGTATAGTTGATCTTCCACACCAAATCTCTTGAAAGAAACTTCCAAAACTGCTGATGAGTCAATAATCTGCTCACCCTTGTCAACAGATAGTGTGTGAATACTCGTACTTTTCTGCTGCTGCTCTCTAAAACCCATTTTCTGAGCTGACTGTCTCTCTTCTTGATTATCAAGAGTCCCATTGGGCACAATAGCTTTGGCACCATAAAGACTCTGCTCAACTTCAGTTCTTGGAACCTATCAAACCATCCAATTAACTCAATGTTTACTTAATAAAAATAATTCACAAGATTTTAACAATTCACAAGTGAAAAACAAGTGCTGACACCAATAGCTTACTCAAGTGCTAACTTTACACGCATCAAAATTCTTAAAATAATTTGCTCTTCTCAAAAGAATAAAAGAGGTCAATGAACAATGGCTTTCTCGGGGATAAGCTGACTTCTAGAAAAGATATTTTGTTGATGGTGAAAAACTGCAAAATTTTGATGATAGTTCAGAACGCTACAGTATACCAATTACCAAGGGGATTTTTGGATGTTCAAAAAAAAGAGAAAACGAGAAGATATCTAGGGGGTTAAGGCAGCACCTTAACACTGGTAGGCTCGGGATTTGTTCACATTGAAGATTTAAGATAGAAGTTGGGCAAAAAGTTCCAGAGCACAGAAAGTACAAAAGAGTGGGATGAATATACCTCTGTTCCATGGGATTGGTTTAGAACTTTCACACTAGAATTCCTCTCCACAATTGCGCTTTTAAAACCCGGGGGTACAAGTGGTCTGGATCCAAGAATTTGTGAAGAAGATTTGCATGACTCGTCATTTGAAACTGTTTGAGAAGACTCGTCCAATCCATTGCCTCTATTGAAAACTTTCTTTCCATCTTTGGTATCTTCCAGTGATGCAGTGAAATCAGAGACATGGCCATCTTTATGCTTATCTGGGTTCTTCTGCTTCTCTTGAAGTGCCTTTTGCTGCTCCTTCCTCATCAACTCAAAGGATTCTGAGAAGCAAGTTACGCTCACACGTTCAGCAGATGACAAAAACCAGGAAAGGTAATAAAAATATGGAAAAAGCTTAAACAACTGGTAATAAACTGTGGAAAAAGCAGCATTACCTCTTCTCCTTTTTTCCTCTTCTGCTTTATCCTGACTTGTACACTCCGTAGAACCAAATGTTTCATCGTTAAACGAGTCAGTAGTGCCCCTCCGTAAGTGAGGCACCGCCTGAAGAAAACAGGGGAAAGAAAAATGAAGAATCAGAAGGGTTTGGTACGACAAACTTCAAACAAACACAATTCTTTTTCAAAACCAAAAAGGTAAAGTTGCACATTTGAATTGCCCCGGGAAACAAATCAAGAACCATGGCTATGTGGCTGTTGCTGTTTCTCAACAAGTCACCAAAAAGCATAATCTTAACCTTATAAGGGCGAGGAGGATGATATGGCTCATTACTCCTGTTCAGCTGGAGGGGATCATTAGGTCGAACAGCTGACAATCCTGCTGCATTTCCAGAGGATTTTGGAAAAGAACCACTCCCTAGAAGCCCATCATGCTCTGTAGTTTGCCAAGACCGTCGAGATTGGTTGAAATGGTTCCTTCCAGAATCTGTATGAGAATATACATAAATCATGAGCTCAGAAAAGCCACGAATACTTTTTACAGTAATGAAAGACGGATTACAAAAAACAACATTCTTGGTCAGGTTTAAGCAGAAGAAGGATGTAGTATTTAATAAAACTCCGACAGAAACAAGAAACAAACAAACAAAGATGTAAATTTAGAAAAACATGTCACCCTCTTACTCCATCCAAAGACTCAAACAGAAGAACACCCATGGAGATCAATTAATAGGAGCCTTCAAAAGATCTGGATAAGCATTTATGAGCATGCATAATGTATGCGTTGCTTTGTTACATGAAAATTGCACCTTTGGAGCTATATACGCCTATATTTGTTTGCATATACGTTATACGTGATATTTGCAGAGTTCCGGCTTTTTTTGCTTCTTGATAGGTAATAAAAAATTTATTAAAAAGGCATAAGGGGATGTGAACCATGTACAGAAGAAAATGAGGAAATAAGAAGAAAAAATCAAAATATAAAAGGCCCCATACACCCCACTATACTCCAAAAATATCTAACATATTAAAGAATTGACTCAAGGAAAGGTTGCACTCCCTCGACTCCCAACTAAACAAAGACTCTTAATTCTGAACAATGGCCTATCATCCCTGTCAAAATATCTACGATTCATCTCTCTCCATATTGACCACATCAAGCACAACAGTATCATAATCCATAACTTGCGTCTTCTTCCACCCACTCTAGCCCCATACCATTCTTGAATAAGCTCCACCACCATCGTAGGGAAGACCCAAGACATACCCCACGAAACAAGAACCACATTCCAAAGCTCCTAGGCAACCGAACAATGAATAGATATTTTCAAAGTTCTGATGAAACTATCCAATCTCCATTACTGAGTTTCCTTCTATTGTTAGAAAGGTAACAAAATAAATTTTCAAACTTCTATGAAGAGTTTCCCATTCCCCGAAATTGGGTCTCCTTCCTGATTGCATGGGTTAAACTTCTAGTGAAGAAATCATCAAATTTCAATTGCAAGAACTCCCTGAGCTTTGAATTTATCATTTTTATAAGGCACCAAGCAGTGAATGTGCAGATAATCGACTAGGAAGGTGAATTGAGCAACTTTGGAGCATAATAGCAAGTCTCCTCAAGCTTCCCTCTCTCAACAACAAAAATCTTTATTATTCTTAGTGTATAAACAGTTGCTTTGTCGTAGGCATAATGGCCAGGCATTTGAAGAGGGTGCAATGGTTGTTAGGAAGCTAATCTTTGAAGCCTAGAAAGGGTTGCTTAGCCTTGAGGACTTGCACCAAACATCAAAACAGCTTCAAGTAGAACAATAAGAATAATTTAATGGCATATGCTCCCCAAGATGACCTAGATAACTTTCCCATCAAATGACAATTACTAATAACTGAGAATAAATTGTAGTAGTGATCGAAAATAATCAAAACAAACCTGAATCCCAATCAGATTTTGAGTCACTGTCCCTTTCACTACGTCCAGAAGAATAACTGTCCCACTTTCCGTATGTTCCCCGAGAATAATTACTTGAATCCCCTTTGAAAGGTGGGGATGAGCTGTACTCAGTACGCCTGTAACTCAGCAATGGTGAGCTGCCAGGAACTCTTTGACGGTCCTGCATGCCATGTGACGCATCTTCGAATTCACTGACCATGAAAAAGAGTTCAAGATCAGCATTCCATGATGCAGGAATGTGCATCACAACCATCCAATCAAATGAATTAGTGCAAAGGAGGATCCTATCTCAACAGTTTCAAAGACACAGTTAAGGGATGAGTGAATCATACCTTAGCACGGACGCGTCGAACCCACTTGGTAACTTTTTGCAAACATCTAATTCACTTAATGATAAAAGGAAGTCTCTTTGATATGATAGTTTTGAAAGCCTGAATCACAAAGAGAAACAACAATGAAAAGAGAAGCAGAAGATCAAAACAAAATGATAAAAACCAGAAGCATATCCAAGGAAAAATGCAATTTCATTACTTTTTAGATTCTGAAAAGGGTTCGGCAGCCTTGTCGGGAGAGCTTGGAAATTCATTTTCACAGCTCATTCTGCAACGCTTGATGAGATTTTATCACCACTCTTGAATTCAATGACCAAGAAAGCAATACCCAGAACACACAGTAGAATTTTTGTCACCCAAACTCTAATATCTCCTCTTAAATTCCAATTGCTCAATCTCAGCAACAGTATTCTGGCTCAAAGAGTGAAGCACATCAAGGCAGTTATTGATCGGCTCTGGACTTGACCACCAATGCTGATCACCACACCGAAGTTCCAATACACAAGCCCACGTCCAAAAATCTATACCTAGAACTCATAGTTGCGGTTTTCATCACCCAAATGCATTTACCTCCCTGGATTCCAGTCACTAACTCTAGATAACCATACAAAATTCAAAGAGTGAAGTACATGTCCTCGATATTTGATCCATTTATTGACTTAACCGCCAATGTACATCATTAATACAAGCTTCAACAAAGCTACAAAACTTCAACTATAAAAAGAGAAAAACAGAATGAAACAGACCCCTCGGCCTCTAAAATCTAAAATTCAGCAGTTCCGCATCTTAATCCAGCTCAATCGACAATCAAAACCAATGGATACAAAGATCCAATAGGATACCAATTCTCTACCAAAATTTCTAACAAACTATTGACATCTAACTACACTTTCTACGAAAAATCCGAGGGGAAGCCACATATACATACAGGGATACACGAATCTAGATTCATAACTCTGTATAGATCGTCCTATCAATCAGAATCCATATAAAAGTACATGATGTCTTGGATTAGAGTGGAATGAAAAGTAATTTTAGGGTTTCTCGTTTGCACGATGTTGATACAGTTAGGATTTGAGATTATGATTTGGAAAACTAGAACTACCTGGACCGGATGAGGATAGAGAGAGAATCACCAGAGATGACTAAACTAGGGTTTTGATTGTCGCGCTATTATCGTCGATCGTGTTTTTTGGAGAGAGAGAGAGTGGGAGGGGCTCTCTGTTTTTCAGACGCAGAAACAAACCGATATGTTACACATCTGAGGGGGAGAGGGGAAGATTGGAGAGTAAAATGAGGTTACACGCGCCCTCTTCAGCTCGTGTAAACACTCTCTCGGAAGTTGAACGAAAATTTGCGCGTAGAGTCATCGTTGTTCTCTACTTGTACCAATTTGGTCCTCATAGTTTGCGTTGTTGTTATGTTGACTGACTCAGTTTTACAGAATGAGATCAGTTTAGTCCCTTTGATTAGGCCTAGTCACGTACGTTTGATTATTTGAGAAGAAGTAACGACTTTTATTTGAGAAGAAGTAACGACGTACCATAAGCAGACTTAGCAGAAATACCGTTGTCTCTCAAGCCCGCCGCTGCAGTGCTCCTCCATGTACTGTACCTCCGCGTTGATGTATGTTCTCGCCACTCCGGTACTGTTTCCTGTCCCGGCAGAAATCCGTTACTCTCACAACATGTCCCTCTCTCACTCTAGTGTCAGTGTGAGCCGTGACGCCCAGCGACCAATGTTCGCATTCTTTGGCCCCTCTCCAGCGACTCTTTCACCTTCCGGTGACCATGCAAGTTCTATTTCCTCTTTTCCAATCGCTTGGACCCCTCGTTCCGATACCCCCTTCCCGTCCGAGCGACTGCTCCGTTATTTCTCTCAAACCATCAACTCCCCACTCCTTTCTCCCCCTCTTCCATTGACCAGCTATCTTCCCAATCGGCCCCCCTTCTAGTCTACCCCCTCCCCATCCGATCGGGATTCTTTTACTCCTTCGTTTGGATCGGATCTCCCTTTTCGATCTTCCCTTCCTCATCCAATCCAATCGATCCCCTTCTCTCAGATTAATTTTTACATGTGTTGCTAGTGTTGTTCTGCATAGGTCGGACCGTCATGAAGGACTAGCAGTGAAGGGCTGCATCTTGCTCCGCCATTGTGAAGGCCTCGGCTTCTTCTTGTGATTGCATGTGAAACTTTTGGGCTTGTGAAGGCATTTCTATTGCTGGATATTTCAGATGGGAGTTTGTTCTGGGCTGTATGTGCGTTCTTTTTCTTTTTTTTTGTTAATCGGAAATATAGTGATTGTTGCTGGACGTTTGCTATGGTAGCGGATCCTTTCGGATGCATGTTGTTTGTTTTTTTTGTGTGTTTGTTGTTATTATTTGTGTTTGTTGTTTTGCTACACCGCACACACTTTGCTTCACCATGTTTTGTTCCTTTGGCCTTGTTTTGGCCTTCGCTCGTCGTCAGCGTCTCCTTATCTTCTCCTTATCTTCTGGCAATTGCATGGTCGTGTCATCTAGTAGGCTAACAATTTCTCTTTGTTGTGTTCTGCAGGACTAAAACTAAGGCGTAACAAACTGGCTTCCTTTAGGTTTTGTTCATCACCAATGTCGTTTCCCCGTGTAATGGCGACAACACAGTTGGAATAAAATTCTCTCTATTGATCAAAAAAACAATGGTTACATTGAAAAGATCTTCAGATGCTCGAGCAAAAGAATAGAAATCCATTTAAGCGTGTACAACTGGCGACTCTTAAATGAAAATATTCCTAATCAAACTCTTAATCTAAAAAGCAATTCAAATAAAAAGAAACTTCTCAATTTTGTCCAACATCATTCACAAAGACGACTTATCTACAAACAAAACTCACACTGGGTAAAACCTCAAAAAACATGGCTTAAATGGCAAGCACCTGTCGTCAAAGCTGGGAGCTACGAGTTTAGTACCCTAACAAAAAGTCATACAACTACGCGTTAAAGATTACTAATGCTATATATGTACAGAAAGCAGAAAAGTAACAGCCGGGTATCAACAAACAGCTCCATGACTGAGTGTTTGTCACACACGACGCTACATATATACACATATGTATATTTTGTACACACAAGTATCGTCGTGCCATCAACCGTTGGTATCAAGTAAAGCTCACGTACTATATATGATCCTCCTCTGCTGAGATCCACCTAACAATTGACAAAATTAGAATTAAGAACGAAGTGATGAGATTATTCTAAAACGACATTAAAAGAGAGGTTGGTTCTCTATACCTCACTTCTTAAATAGAGGCAATAGCATTCTCTGGCTTACAAAAGTGGAGATTATTGCCAAAGAAACCGGATTTAGACTTCTCATCATCCTCATCATAAGATGAGAGCATCTTTCTCTGCAAACAACAAACAGAAGACAAAAGAGGAAGATCAGCAGATGAGCAAAACACTAAACTTTTCTCACATTAACAAGAACACTAAAGATCATGTTCAATGATCCAATGATTCTCACTAAGTAATGGGGTACCAGTAATGGGGTACCAAAAAGAAGACTAGGTATTGCTGATCAAGATTCGGCATGTGTCTATGCATCATATTGATCTAAAGAACCAAATAGTCATGTTTCTTAATGTTATTACCTCCCTTGCAAAATGCAGCTTCCCTCTAACATTACAAAATTCAGAAAGTCCTTTTAACTCATTTGCATTTAAAAAATTTCAAGTAAATCGCTCAAAATTGATATGGTGAAGTTCCCTGTAGGTATGCATAAAAAACTTCGATAAAAAGCAGACATGTTTGCTGGGCGCATATTCAGCTAGAGCTCTCAGACACATATCCTGTAATCATGGGCTGAATGTCTGAAATGGATAGGTGAGGAGTCCACTAATCATGGCTATCTAGCTTAACCCCACCCCAAACCACACACATCTACTGCGGTCACATTAAATAACTTCTCTTTGGTAGTTTAAAAAATTGGTCCAACCAATTTTCCTCCAAGTCCAAAGACTCCAGACAACAGCGGATGGCTTGAACATGATAATCACCACCATTAAGGAAAGTTGCAATTCATAAGATAGATATAACCCTTCAAACTACATCAAGTGTGTCAATTGTAAATAACCTCAAATCATAATGGCCCTCTTTGGTAACATTATGTCTAAAAACGGGTAGAAAAACACAAAAGGGTGCATTTAAAGACTCTCGTGAAGAGTGTGGAATGTGGATGGTTTTTAATAAGCATGGAAGGTAAAAGAGCTCAATGGTTACTGTACGCTATCCCCAACTGAACTCTAATTTTTCATTGGGCTCTGGAGTCCATGCATATACCAAAGGAAGTGCACAATATATTTGCACCTCAAACAAGAAGGCCATGAACCACGGCAAGCAGGCATCAGGCAGCAATTAGAGGTCCCCTACAACTTCAACGTTCTCAAAATAAAAACATAACCTGTATATTTCATTGCCGCACAACAATAAAAAATAGCCAGTTGAGGTGTAAAAGAAGCAGCACAACATGATAACACAGCAGAAACAGGATGTTAGCATAATGCATACAAAAGCATACTGTTGTCCAACTGAAACTAAAGCGACTAGAAGAGAAATCAAATCCCAGGGCACATTTTGAACAAAGTAACCTCTACGGACTGTCCCCAAAAAAAATACTCACATGATCCTCAAATTCAGGGCTTGTTAGATTGACAGAGAGGTTCTTCATTAACAGCAAAACCTGCAAGAACCAAATTCAAAAATCTCAAATAATCTCGATACTTTGCAAGACATTTTCAGGCAGCTAATTCACTGGGAAAGCCAACAAGTTTTCGATAAAGTATCAGATAACAAATAAATTGCAATTGCTTCCTAAACAAGAGAAGAAATCATAATCCAAGGAATGAACCTTCCAAACCAAACATATACACATGCTAACAAGAATCTGTTATTGTGGTAATTTTACCAGAAACTAGAAAAACCCAGTAATGAAATATAGTTGAGCAATACCACGTCTTTTAGACCACAGTATTCACCAACCCTGACTAACTATGCAAAAAAAAAAAAAAATGAAGCATTAGAAATAGAAGATTAAATTACCGTCTCAACATTTATTGGATCCATGCTCTTCAATTTTTGCAAGTGACCACTTGCATTGGGATCAAAAACACTTCCAATAAAGCTGTATACCTTGGCAAAATCCGGCATAACTGCAGAAAGCAACACCTGCTCTTAAGGATAGCATGTGGAAGGAGTGAGAAGCATTTGATGAGCAACAAAATGTCAAAATCCCAATTAAATGTATTCTTAAGGGCCAAATTTGGAAGAGGATTAGTGACTGGCTGACTGCTGACCAGATTTAGATTGACTCTACATGAACCTGAAACAATTCTCTGGCCTCAATTTTCTGTTCACACCCATCTGGAAATTTAAGCCAAGTCCAAAATACCCATGTCTTCCACAAATCCTAAATTTCTGCTTTACATTCATCTACCAGTTAATTAATTGCACAAAATGCATGAAGTACCCGGCCTGTCTTTGAATTCCATCACGAGTTTTCTTTTCATTAATCACTTCAGATAAACTTACCAAAAGGGAAAGTTAAGATTTCTTTGGGCAATAAAGGTGTAATATGTCTGTTACATAAACAACAAAACAAGGTAGATTATACATGTCCTGGGTTTCTTTCTATAGCTGTAGATAAGTAATAGATCAATAGCGTAGCAGGTTAATAATCATGTGGTGTGGTGGTGGACATGGTTGTTTCAGGCGGGAAATTTTAGTGACCATAATGGTGGTGCCTGGTTGATAAGTATGAAGAAATATTAAAATTATAGTACAAAGTTAAATTCTCCAAAGGGGGTGGCAGAAAATTTGGGCAAGAAAGAATTTTTGGGGTTTGGATAGTACCACTCCAGGTTTATCCCTATGCCTACAAGATTCCAGCATCTCTCAACAACTCCATACCGAAGAAGTCACTCAAGAAATGTGCATTTTTGGTACTTTCCAAACCTCAAAACTTTGAACTCATGCATCTTGTCACTAGTTTAGGCATGGTCCTGTCATCTTCTAGTTGTAACCATGTCTATCACTCTCATCTCCCAGAGACTGCCAAAAAAATTCAGCACAACCCAGTAGAAAAGGATTTACCAAGAAAAACCCATGGTTCATGATTCCATACAGTTATAGCATATATATCTAGCCCTCGACTTAAAGAGAACCACATGAGCCAACAAAAAATACTAAATCGCTTAATAAATCTAAAGTAAGTTGACTTGTGAACACCGAGTTCTTTGTGCTAATGTGTGGTCAGCTATAGTGATCTGAACAGGTTGCACTATCAAGTATCAACTAATAATTGAACAAAAAACATTCCATCCTAATGTTTCAGAAACACATTCTTATGCTATAAAGGATGGACCAACCTCTCCTATAGTGATCTGAACAGGTTGCACAATCAATTTTCAACTAATAATTGAACAAAAAACATTCCATCCTAATGTTTCAGAAACACATTCTTATGCTATAAAGGATGGACCAACCTCTCCCTGGCTTGCTGACTTTTCCTTTCCCTTGATAGTTTGTTTCACGTTTCACGCACATCTTCGGGGTGCTTTCATTGCTACTGCTGCTATAACAATTTTGAGTTGTGGTTGGCCTCATTACTCCCACTTCATCTATAAACAAAAATAAATATATATCAAATTAGCAGAAGAAAAGTAGACTTCTTGAAACAAAATCATAAATGGAGCAAGGATAAAGAAAAATGGGAAACCTTTTGTAATGTGTGACGCATTGACTGATGGCACAGAATTACTAATCCAATAAGCTGAAGGCGCAAAACTTATCGAGTTTTCTGGATGCGACAATGAATCAGGCCTTAGAACGTATCTGGAATCATGGACAGCACCTGATGACTGAAATGGTCCTGTAACTTGGGAAGCCACTGGAGCTGCCAAGTAGGAAGTTATGAGAACGAATTCTCTTTGGGCTCTGAATTAGGATTAAAAATGTACTATTATAAACAAACAAATACACAAGAGGCAAAGAATTCCAACCGCTTTTAGCAGCTTTCTGGGGATAAGGATGAGCTGCTTTCCTCTTGGGTCGCGGGGGAGGTACATGTTCACCTTTCCCACTCTTTTGCACCTTCAAAAAGTACTTCTGGGCATGGCTACGTATCTGCAAAAGCAACCATTAGGAATGTGGAATTTAGATGAAGCATATTCATGAAGTCACTTAGTGTTCCACTTGCCGCAGTGCCTTGAAATTATGAGTGAAATAAACAGAGTTGGGGGCTCACAAGTTTGTTTATTTACCTGTATGCTAAATAAACAGGTAAATGTTTGCACCATACATAATTACCAAAGGAAAACAATTTATTTACCTGTATGACTGTTTTTGACCCCACAAATGCTTCGATCTTTTTCCAGTCACGATCAAAGCTGAAATTTCCAAGTAAACAAAAAAGAGTTTATTAACTCAAAATGCACATCAACCATGCCAATAAGGAAACTTAGAAAGCAAAAAGACAAACTTAAATCATACGACATGTTCTACTATACAAACAATTCATGTTTAAATTTAGAAACTGGATCAGAGATATCCAGCATTTTAAATGCATCTTCAGGACCGTTAAATTTTACGGTTGAATTTGAAACCTTATGGAATTAATTTAATTCCCATGGTCTTAACTAATATCCACTCGATTGTGGACATACATAAATGTAATAAAGAAAAAAACACTTATAAGCACTTTAAGACACCAGTCAATTCAAAAATTAAGATAAAAAACGAGCAGCGTCATCATTCAAGGATGAAATAGACTTCCATAAAATTTCTCCAAGTATTTCAACAAGCTGAGTTCAAAATCAAGACTGGCATTAGCACTAAATATTTTTGTCCGACATGCACACATACATATGTTCTAACACTTCAAATGGAGCTACAAATCAGACTTCAAGCCATAAACTGCTTCGTACGACACATTTATCTAGGTTGCTTAAGTGGTCGAAAATTTGAAATACTTAATTTGCTACGCAAAGAAAAAAATTACCAGAGCTTAAGTGAAAGACAATTAGGGCGTCTAGAAAATACTGCAGCTTTTTTCTTTATACAATATATTGTAACTTCAAACTAAACAGAACCACAAAATTAACCGCAAACTTGCTAGTTGCTACTACCAAGCTTGACAGACCAACAATTAAGAGGCCTTTAAATTACCTCAGGCTTTTTGTCCCACGAAATAGTGAAATTTCAAAGAAAAAAAAAATGAATCACCATTCATTACCAATATGAATCTCGAACTTGCAAGATTTCCAATATACCAAGCTCAAACTTCAAATTTACGAAACCTTTCCAAGATTGAAAGATAATATTTCCGAATTAATATAAGAAACAAACAACTGATTTACAATGAAACAGCTATGGGAAACACATATACCCCATAACAAATTTACACAAAAAATCCACAGTACCACAAGGGGGTTTCCAAGTATAAGTACCAGAACTTAAAACGAAAAGGCAAACTTACTTCTCAAAATTTATCTAAGAAGTCAAAAAGTTCAAAATTTATCTGGAGACGAGATTTATCTAAGAAGTAAAAAAGTTCCGACAAAAAAACTTCAAAAAGTCCAACAAACATAATCCAAAACATACAGATTTTTTCAAATTAGTTTCGTATTTAGTGAACTTTTCAAAATTTTCCGTCATTCTTTTCTAGATTCCTCTTTTTTTTTAACTGCTTTCTAGATTCCTCTTGATATCATCAAAACGAACCAATAATTCACCAAAATTTGACGCAACACTTGTCAAAAGTTCATAACAGATACAAACTATATATATATATATATATATATATAGAGAGAGAGAGAGAGAGTGAGTCGTACAGCTGAAGGGCTTCGAGAAACTTGTCGTGCTCTTGGTCAGTCCAGCTTTCTCTAGACTTGGTGATGGTGTATGGCTTCCGTATCTTCGTATTCGGATCCTGCGACAACGCCCAAACCGAATCCGAATCCGAATTCGATGCCCCGCTGACAGTACTCGTCGTATTGTTGTTCGTGGTTGAAGGAGGAAGAGGATTGAGACCAGGCAAGCCCATTTTCATTGGATCGAAGTAGAGATCCTGAGCTGGTGGGTTAGGGTTTAACGACACCATAACCAATATCGAATCAAAAACACAAAAGTAATGGCCAGAAAATCTAGGGTTTTGTGATGCTCTTGAGCTGTGGTGATTTTGGTGGCTTTCGATTCTGAGAGATCTTTCGCTGCTGTTGATGAAGAAACGAAGCTTGATTTATCGGGATTATATATGGAGAGAGAAAGCGGCATGTGGAATAGATCTGGTCGTACACGTGTCGTGATTTAGGTGACTGGTCGAAGACACACCCTTGCGTGTGGACCTCTGATTGGCTGAGCCTAGATTGCCGATTTTCTACTAATTGGGTTTCACCATCCAAACTTTTACTACGGCTTTGTTTGTTTGTTTGTTTGTTTTAAGGGCATTAATTTTTTTGGTATTATTCATCCTGGGGGTTGGACTTGGGTTTCCGTAATAAGCCGAGTCACTATATCATTGTAATGACTTCAATTGTAGACTCTCTGAAATTTTTATTTGGGGTCGAAACCGTTAATTTTTTTTAATGTTGAGCAGATTATGGGATTACGTTTGAATTGGAGAACTACAGAGAAGGATAATTTGACTAAATTACTTTAACACATGTAAAAAAAGGTATCTGTTAAATGTCATCACTTAAATAAAATACGGAGCAATTAGTAAGACCAATTATATACACACCATATCCGTCATGTCATTTGCCTATGACTATATTGTTATCGTATATACAAGTAACTAAATCAAAATTTACGTGATACAATCCGATCATGTGAATTATTATTGTTTTATTTATAATAGTAAGAGAATCGATAGAATGAGTAAAAGATTACTCTTTCTTTACTATATTTCTAATGGTTCGATAGATACCATATGATGCTAGGCATAACATTTTTCTTCATTGAATTAATTATTCAGAGGATAAGTAAGACTGGAGTATATTTTAATCTTGCCCACCCTATGAACTTGGGGAGTAGAACTCTTACCTCCTTATCTGGGATTCAATAATCGTGAGCATGAGGGATTATCTGATCAGATTGGATAATTCTTTTGAACTTAATAAACAATATACACATCATATTCGTCTTATGATTTATAAATATATTATTGTCATGATGCTATACTGGGAACTAAATCAAAATTTATGTGATGCAATCATATCGTGTAACTTATCTTGTTGCTTGTTTTCTTTAAAGAAGAATCATAGGATATACCAAATAAGAAAGAGATTGATCTTACTATTTTTCTAAAGGTTTAAAATAGCAAGATCAACGATACGATGAGAAGTACAACATTTTTCTTCATTAAATTATTCGGAAGTTAAGTAAGACTATTTTATATTTTAATCCTATCCACCCTGTTAACCCAGAAGTATAATACTTAGGGCATCCACAGTGGGCTTTCAAAATGGCTTCTAGGTAAGACTCCTAAGATTTAACAATTCAATGGGCTTCCTATAGAAGCTCCTAAGATGGCTCCTTAATTAGTATGGTTCCTGGAACACTAGCTAAGTTTAGAGAGGGAGTTGGGAGTGAGGAGAAGAGAGAGAAAGAGAGACGGAGGGGGAAATGGGGGACCCACTTACATTTTTATGTGCAGAAATAATCTTTCGGACATAGTCTAAGAGCTAATTATAAAGAGTCCATTAGAGTACTCTCACACTCCTAAATTAGCAAATCCTTAACACACAAATTTGGACCCCACTTTTGCTTATGTGTCCACTTTAGGAGTCATTTTAGAAGTCAAATTTAGGAAGTTCATTGTGGATACCCTACCTCCCACTCGGGAATCAATAATCGTGAGCATCAGGGATTATTAGATTAGATAGGACAATTTGATCAAATTAATAAAAAATCATCGTCACAGCCTAAGATTTTTGTCGTATGGGAATAAGTAGTTCAATCTCATGACGTAATCCTCATTAATTAAACGGCTAAACAAAGAGATTTGGTGATAAACACGATTCATGTTTTGTTCTAATTTTCACTTGCATTCCAAGCAGGCCAAACGGATAACTAAAAAAGGTTTTGAAAGGCCAGAGTTGAAAGTTCTAGTGTGGTCGAGAGCATTTTAGCTGTTGCTTGTCAGCTGTCCACACCTTTACCTTTACCTTTCCTTTTGGTAACTACCAAAGACAAGTCAAAAACAAAAAAAAAACTTCCACTATGACTTTAATAGATACTAGCACTACTCAACTCAGATTTGTTGAGTGACTAAATATTTCTGCTGTTCCGAAAATCCTATCTCAACTCTTTGTCTTGTTCATTTGAGCAATCGAGAGCTTGGATTCGCAGATGAACATTAATGACTCAGATTTATTTGGAGTGGGATGGAATCTAAGTCATCAATTGTTCGGATGGATGGATGCACGAGACACGGAGTTGGGAACAGCAGATCCGCCACCTACTACACTGCGCTTGGAACTCGAGAAAAGTGAGAAAAAATAAAGCAAAATTGCTTTACATAGCTTCTTTTTAAAGTGAGGTGGGTTGCAATGACGCTAATGATTTAAAAACCAATGCATGCAATCTTGTCAGGCCCGTTCCACTAGCTTGGCTTTCTTATTTTTTGGGTTTTCACACTTTTTTGAAGCAGGTCATTATCGTCACATACATCAATTCCAGAATGCCCAAAAAGCACGTTAGTGGAACACCCCTCGATTAGGTTTGGCAATTACCAAATAACCTTGAAGGGAGAGAGAATTACAGTCAATTGAGAGAGAGCAGCACTCAAATGGTCGAGACCATCAAAAACCTTGAATATCCAAGAAGATAGAATCCAAACCAATACATAACTTTTGACAGGACGTGGATTAGCCACTAACATCAAGGGAAAAATGAAAAAAAAAAAAGTGGATTAATCTCCACATGAAATACACACAACCCTGTCTCACTAAGTGTGAAAATCCAATGCTTTACAACTCTCCAAATGTTACAAACCTAAAGGAAAAATCAAATGATCGCAACCTAATTGAGCCAGCGAGTAACCCCGTCCTCTTCCCCTACGGTAGCAAGAATCTCAACGCGCACATCCAAAACAGCCTGCAGTTTGCATCACAAAAAAGCGAATTTAGAGAAAGACCGTGCTATGGACTTGCGTTTCATTTGTGAATGAATCCTTTTCACCTTTAAAACACAGATGCAAGTAACACTAAACTAACAGAATAAGATAGCCAATAGCCTAAGCGAAGCTAATTTTTATGTTACTCAAACATACGCTACAGAAGTGAGGTTCCCAATTAAGGGATTTTTTTTTTTTTTTAAAAGCAAAAAGTACGCGAAAGAAGCCCTGGTCCATCTTCAGAACTGGAGGCATTATTATGCTTGTCGCATCTCCATTCCCCTCCCAACTATCCACATACCGGTTTCCGCAATGAAAGAGTAGGGTTCAACCTAAAAGAAGTAAAAACCCTTGAGTTGCTCTGATAGACCGGGATTCATGGTCCTCTAAAGTTTAAATTTGCTACAATGACCAAGTAAATGAAATACAACTCTAACACTGTCTCTGGATTGACGGGTTTTCAGGGGTTTGGACTTTGGAGGGGCACCGCAAAGAATAAATTATCACCTCGCTAGGACTTGTAAGGGCAAGAGGGCCCACATTTTAAGCACTTGGAAGTACCTAGACAGTTCAAAGTAACAAAAAGAATGAAATTTCACTCTGCCCCCACTGTTTTGTCAACCAAACAAGAGAAAGTGAGCCTAAATATGCTTAAATTAGCAACAACAACAATGATGTAAAGTCAACTTACCTACTGGTCTACATGTCAAGAGGCTACTTGCTACAGATCCCATGCAACATTAAGGAATTACAAGGAGCAAGGAAGTGAGCTTACCAGGGGATTTCTACAATTTACCAGTCTACATTCCTTCAAAGAACCTTCTAGCGTCCAACTCTCCCAAACATCAAAGCTGTGACTGGCAAATACGAATTCCATTCTTCTATTTATCTGCAATAGTGAATAGAATGTAGATCTTTATATAACCAATAAATGATGTTAACTTCAATTATTTGTGGGAAGAACTAACTCAAAATGACAAAAATTACATCCTACTGTTAAAAGAAGACGCACTGTGAACTTGAGCAACTTAAATTCTCATATGCCAGCCACATTAGAAGCTCATTGGAAAACATGCTTAATTCCAGTGCATGTTATAAAGTACGCATTCAACAAGATCAAGAACAATTAATGACTATTAAATTGCAATCCAATTCGCATGGTTAATGACATGAACATGAAAAATACTCCAACAATAGATGAAAGAAACTTCTGACTCGGACTGTAACATTGTTTTCATGACCTTGGAAACCAAAATTCAGCATAGGCCAGCTCCCCTTTTTTAAGGATCTCATTAAGCATTCGAGCAAGGAGAATAAGACTTCCAATTAGGAATCTTTATCCCATTTGATGCATCCTCCAGGACATTAGCAACTCCAACTAGAAGATGCTGAATTCAATTAAAATTGGGAACTAATTAACACCAAGGAGCCGGTGTGGCATAGGGGTTGTAGTTCCGAGTTCCAGATTTCTCCTGCGCTTAGTTTAGGGTTTGAGCTGGGTGTCCTGTTAGACTCTCCACTGTTTCATCCGTGACGGGTTCTTAAGTACCTTCGTTTCGTCGGGCCTGCATTTGCAGTAGGTGCCCTGTGTCTAGGATTTGATAGTGTTTGGCTCTTCCCTGTATTTTTTGATGAAATCTGTATAGCCTTCGGGCTTTTAATATGAATGAATTGACTGTTTTCAAAAAAGGTGTGTTTCAGTAATGTGCTGAAACATGGGCCACGCAAATTGGACATAGTAAGGAGCGCATTATCTTGAGCAAGATTCAGCTTGTCTTGCATTTCTAAAATAAAAGGGGCTTAAATTCGTTAGTTGATAGGCTCTTAATGCCTTTCTTAGTTATCTGATTAATGAACTCCTAGCTTGGTCATCAATAAAGAATGACGGGGAAAAAAAGAAGAAGAAGAATAAAAGCGACGGCAATTTGTCATAATGGATAGATACTAGGCCAGAAAGCAGTTGTGCGGAATAAGCCATTTTATTCATATACCATCTGATAACAATCAGAATTCAGGGCTCTAACTCCCACAATTAAATACACCACCCCAACAAGTCACAAACTTTGTTGGAAAAGGTAACAGGTAACACCCAAAACAAAAGGTAAATATTAAACAAAGAATAATTGGTAAATAACCAAAAGCTTGCCAATTCTGCTTTTATATTGAAGTAACGAGGATTGCTCCTAAATAACCTTAACAAATATCACAACCATAGATTTGATCATTTGAATTTATAAAAATGGAAAATACCTGCAATAACTTTCCACCAGCAGTAAAAGATCGCAAACCAATTGTGTCCTGCGAAAATTCCATCGAACAATCAATCAGTTAAACCTAGATGGAGATAGGTAAAATGACCCAATCAACAGATATGAAGTTCTTATCCACAAACCTTGCTTCTAAATACAACAAGGAACTGCACTGCTGGATCTCTTGTTGTTACATTTGACATTGTATCAAGAAACCAACCACCGCCTTGAACTCTTTGCCTGGAAACATGAAGGGCAAGTCGATCTCGTGCATGTAAAGCTATAACATAACCATCCTTCAGCAATTCACCAGAGTTTCTGCTCAGGCTCATGCTTGGTTTTAAAATTTGTTCAGAGGACGATTCTTGTATTGATTCAATTGGTGTTTTCCTACTTCTCGAATCTTCAGGGGAAGCAAACCTTGAGCTGGAACTCAAGACTTGATCTGTACCACTCATTGCAGTATCATCATCTCGACGTGACGTGCCCTCTTTCTCTACTGCAGAAGTATCATCCGATTTCTGAAGGGATTTTTGGCGGGCGTGCCTCTTTTTAGCCTTCTTACCTGATCTGCTGCGCTTTCCTTCCGATCGACTGGAAGTATTTTGAGACAAAGCTGACCCCTGATGCTGGACAGGGGACTCCTTTGATTCATCAGAGCCCTTTCTCTGGGAGCTTTCTGGATTAAAGTTAATATCAGAAGTCAATTGCTTGCTAAAAGAACCCTGCAGGGCACTCTCATTTACTTCTTTATCACCTTGTTCATTTTCATAGCCTATTTCACTTTCCACATCTTCCTCATCAGATACAGCATTCTTCGGAACACCACCATCCAAGAAGAATGTCTGCAATATAGAAATAGCTTTCTCCCTTATCTCCATCCACACTTCTTCACTATAATCTGCACTGCGGGGAAGTATCAATACATTGGGCATCTCTCTTACCTGAAGCAATAATGATAAGAAATTTGAACATAATAAACCAATAAACCATAGACCTGTGAAGTGCTAACTATACATATGCAAAGGACAACAGTACTAAAGGAAGATGTTTAATAGGGTGACACACAAATAGAAAAGCTATAAATATCATCAGAAATCATTGTCATATAAATCATGACAGGAAATCATGCCCTAAAGACCAAGTATCAAGAAACAGTTGTTCACATATTATACATTCATACCCTAACATTAATCAACATACCCATGCTTCCATCCATTGTGGTCCTTCAGCGCCATCCAGAGCACAGCCAGCAAGGGTACCATCAATCAAAAGCTGCTTTACAGCACAGTCATCCAACAGCTGGCTGCTACCCGTGTTCACGAGAAATGCTCCTAAACAAATGAACACGCTCCCTTGTGAACAAAAACAAGAGGAATTTCGTATAAAATCTCTCAACTATAACAAAGTTTAAGGAAGTACCAGGCTTAATATGCTGCAAACATTCTGCATTAAGAATTTGGATTGTCTCGTTTGTCAGAGCACAGTGGAGAGAAATAAGGTCACTCGCAGCAAGTAAATCATTAAGGGTATCCATTCTCCGGGCAGCAGGGGGGAATATTGTTGAGGATCTAGTCAACTTCTCTGTTCCCTGTGTATATGTATCAAGTGGCAAATTAGATAGAAGACTGATACATATTTGAATGAATATCAATCACAGAAAAAAGGCAAGGCCAAAATCCTAAGAGCATAAACTAACTGGCAGTGGTATTACATATGTTATGTATATTTAGTTAACAATTTAATGAAGCTACATTTGGCAAATTTAGAACCAGCAGAACCTCACTTGCTCATGGACAATATTGTATACCATACTAAAACTAATGCTTCCGTGTTGGATTATTAAAGTCACCAGGAGTCCGGGACCAATTTCCTTCTATGTATCAAATACAGAATCACTCATTTCATCTTATTCCCCCTAGTCTCCTTAGGACTGTTGTACTTCTCATCCATAAAACTCCAAGCATTCTAGCACAAAAACAACTCTTTAATGAAGCACAAAAACTATTATAGCTTACAGACAATCCAAGGAAGGTTAAGATTGTTATCCACTAGTCACATTGTTCAAAAATCATCTAGAACTACAAAGACAATCATCACACATGATACTTTTAAGTAACATCTCTAGTCCATCAATTCAGCCATGCACAATGTAGTTAAAAATTGAGCAGATCGTCACAGTAAGACACCTCAATACCAACTACACTGATTGACTCAAAACTTCTATCAAAGTGAGCTTTCCTCGAATCAAAGGGAGACTCAAACCCTTATTCAAATTTTATAAGGGTATTTAGAGCCTCTCAAAATTCACATTAATGAAGGTTTTACTAAAAATTTTGCTAAGATTTGGATTTGTGTGTTGAAGTACTCGATATCAACTGAAGATTTTACTCAAATTCGGGTAAAAATACAGGTAAAGGCTGGAGATGCTCTCAATTTCTTACCTCACTTACAACATCGAAGTAAAGCACACTAATCTTGAATGCCAAACTCCTCGTAGCCAAAGACCTAGCAGAAGCAGATCTGCCAATTATCCCCAATACAAGCCCACGGCACCGCCGCATCCCTCGACACAACGGCTGCACCGAGCCAAGCCAGCCGGAAGCAGACAGCGCGTGTCGAGAGAGCAGGTGCGTGCGACGAAGAAGCCCTAGAAACAGCGCCATGATCGTATCAGCGACCTCCTCGGCACGTGACACGTCGACGTGGACGAGGCGGTGGAGGCCGAGGTCAACGGCGAGGGAGGAGTCGACAGATCGGTCGGAGGAGCCGAGGCAGAGGACGAGCTGCCAGGGGCGGAGTCGGCGCTGGGCGGCGCGTGGGAGGAACGCGAGGGAGTGGAGGATGACTGCGGCGGCCGACTCGATCTTCGACTCGGCGAGACGGCTCAGTGAGACGTGCTCGACGATTGCGGCGCCGGCCAGGCATTCTTGCTCGAAGGTGGAGTCTTCGATGCAGTTAAGGGTTACGACTAGGGGCAGCGGCGGAGGCGCAGCGGCGCTGTGGTGGGACATTGTTGCAGGAGATCTACAAGTACTGGATCGAAAATCTTCTCGTCACAACATTCAGCTTCGTGATTTGTACACAAACTGTTGATTATAGATGAAGCATTTCTGTCGGGTTTTTGCTGATGATCCGTCGCTGTTTTCTTCTACCACTGATCCAGGGTAGAGGTTGGACTGTCAAGATTCAAACCCTTCAAACCCTAGTTCCTCCACTCTCTTCCACTCACTCTCTCTCTCTCTCCTCCGTGCATCTCTGTGAAATGTCCTTGTAATTTGGTTAATTCCGGCCATGTCCCCGCCAATTTTTTTAAGATAGAGATCTTTTGGACCGTTTATTAATTTTCTTTTGGTCCTCCTCCTTTTTTTCTTTTTTTTTTTGGCCTTTCTATTTTTGAAAATCAATTTTCTAATTCTATTGGAGGGCGGGGGAGATTGATTTTCAAATTTGAAGATTTTTTGTATTAAAAAAACCTGATTACTTTAATGGCCAACCAATACATCCTACTAACATATTTCAAATTTGAAGATTTTTCGTATTAAAAAAACTTGTTACTTTAATGGCCAACCAATACATCTTTAACATAGTAATCGTTACTTGGATTTTGAAGTAGTAAAATAAAGGTAATAATTCAACATAGATCTAGCTTCTATATAGTAGTACATCAAATTTTAACGGCAGAAAAAAGTCGCACCTGGACCGCGTATCTTTATAAACAATGGTCCAATTTTGTTAAAACTCTCACCGGTGAGAGTATTTAGATCAAACACGGCTACAATCTTTTCCAAATTCAGACGGCAGAAAAAAGTCGCATCTCGATCGACTATCTCTCAATCTTCCAATTTTGTAGAGAAGGTGAGAGTGTGTTAACAATTGGGCTGCATGCAAGATAATTTGAGTATGGAAAATTCATGTGTTGGGCTGCATGTTGGAAGCTAGTGCATGTAGTTTGGACGAATATTGGAAGGTTGGTCCATATGCGTAGGCTGAATGTGGCTTAGCACTGACTTGGAAGCTTGGCCCATATTGTTTACTATTTATATGTTAGTAAATGAACAATAAAAATAAATTACGATATAACGTGACAAATATTAGTACTTCATTTAAGCAATAAATTTGATAGTCGTCAATTCAGATATAATTATTTTTTAAAATATTTAAACGTCGATCGCAGATTTTAAGGATCTTTGATAGGCACACAACATTGCATTTTTGGCTGCCTAACTCCCGTACTTTTGATACACTCGCTTGCATATAATCTTTACTTTGTCATGATATTGCGCGAAAGGTGTTTTTGGTTGAACTTTAGGAAAAGCGGAGCAAATGGAGGATCTAGGCGCTCCCAATAATCCCCGGAAGTACCCGAAGGTACTCGAGTACGTCCAAAGCCGAGGGAGATCCGCCCCAAGTCATATTTGAAGTAATCGAGCCATTGGAGGATGACTCGAGACACCCGAAGTTCGGTGGAAGACCCAAATTCAAGTCCCAACTTCGAAGCTCGCTGGTATCAATAC